>JAQZBX010011308.1:0-19640 GCA_029593785.1 Cabassous unicinctus | reverse complement strand
TTAAATTCTTTTAACAATGCATTGTAGTTTTCTGAATACAAGTGCCTTACATCCTTGGTTAAGTTTTTTCCTAACTATTTGATACTTTTAGTCACTATTGTAAATGGAATATTTTCCCTGACTTCCTCCTAAGATTGTGCATTACTAGTGTATAGAAACACCACTCATTTTTGCATATTAATCTTGTATGCTGAAAATATACTGAAATTATTAGATCTAGCGCTTTGTTGTAGATTTTTCAGGGCTTTCTAGGTGTAGGAACAGATCATCTGTGATTAACGAAAGTTTTACTTCTTCCTTTCCGATTTGGAAGCCTTTTATTTCTTTTTCTTTCTGATTCCTGATTTTCATATATGGCCCTTTAAAAATTTTTTTTTTTATTTTTTAAAGATACTTAGATTACATGAATGTTATATAAAAATATAGGGTATTCCCATATGCCCCATTCCCTACCTCTCCCACACTTTCCCACAATAACAACATCCTTCATTAATGTGGTACGTTTGTTACAATTGATGAACATTTATTGGAGCATTGCCACTAAGTGTGGATTATAGTTTACATTATAGTTTAAACTCTCTCCTGCACCCTTTTGTAAATTATGACAAGATATATAATGGCCTGTGTCTGTCATTGCAACATCATTCAGGACAATTCCCTTGTCCCCAAAATGCCCCTATATTACACCTATTTTTCCCATCTCCCTCCCCTCAGAAACTCTAGTGGCCACTGCCTCCACATCAATGATAAAAGTTCTTCCATTGCTAGAATAACAATAAGTCCATAGTAGAATAACAGTAAGTCTACTCTAGACTATCATTCATTCCCCAATCCTGAGGATTCTGGGATGCCCACTCTGCCTCTAATTGAGAGGGATCTTAGATCCCATGGGGCAGATGGATGGGACTACCTTGTTTGCATTTGTATACTTTCTCTGTTCCTTGGGATGGTCGTTGTCCAACATCATTTCCTTATTAGTTGTCCTGGGTGAGTCCAATGAATTGTAGAATAGGTGTTGCAACTCTGTTGAGATTCAAGGCCTGAGTGGCATATGGAAAGCCCAAAGATTTATATGGTCTTTATCATGTTGAGAAAGTTTCCTTCAATTCCTATCTTTTGTAGTATTTTTATCAAAAAAGGATGCTGTATTTCATCAAATGCCTTTTCTATGTCAATCGATAGGATAATGTGATTTTTCTTCTTTGATTTATTAATGTGGTATATTACTCTGATATTCTTGTGTTGAACCACCCTTGCATGCCTGGTATAATGATGAATAATTCTTTTAATGTGTTGTTGGATTCAATTAGCAAGTATTTTGTTGAGGATTTTTGCATTCATATTCATTGGGAAAATGGGTCTGTCATTTTCTTTTTTTCATAATATCTTTATGTTATTATGTTTATTGGTTTATTGATATTACAGTGATATTGGCTACATAGAGTGAGTTTGGTAGCGTTCCTTTCAGTTCAGGTTTTTTGAAGAGCTTGTATAAGATTGGTATTAAATCTTCTTTGAAGGCTTGGTAGAACTCACTTGTGAAACCATTTGGTCTTGTTTGATGACTGTTTAAATCTCTTTACTTGTGATTGTTTTGTTGAGGTTTTCTATTACTTCCAATGTCAGTGTAGGTTGTTCATAGGTTGCTTGGAATTTTTCCATTTTGTCTACATTGTTTAGTTTGTTGGTGTACAGTTGTTCAGAGTATTCTCTTATGATCTCTTTTATTTCTGTTGGTTCAATAGTAATGTGCCCCCCATTTTCATTTTTTTATTTCATTCTTTGCATCTTCTCCTCTTTTTTCTTTATCATTCTAGCTAAGGGTTTGTCAATTTTGTCAATCTTCTCAAAGAACCAACTTTTGATTTTGTTAATTATCTCTATTGGTTTTTTGTTCTCAATTTCATTTATTGCTACTCTGATCTTTATTTCATTCCTTCTGCTGGCTTTGGGAATAGTTTGCTGTTCTTTTTCTAGTTCCTCCAGCTGTGTAGTTAGGTCATTGATTTTAACTCTTTCTTCTTTTTTGATGTAAGCATTGAGGTTTATAAATTTCCCTTTCAGCACTGCCTTCACTGCATTCCATAGGTTTCTATATGTTGTGTTCTTGTTTTCATTCATCTGGAGATATATATGGATTTCTCTCATAATTTCTTCTTTGACCCACCAATTATTTAAGGGTGTGTTGTTTAATCTACATAAATTTGTGAATTTTCCCTTTTTCTGCCCCTTGTTGATTTCCAACTTTATTCCATTATGATAAGAGAAAGTGCTTTATATAATTTTGATCTTGTTGAATTTATTATGATCTGCTTTGTGAACCAGCCTATGGTCTATCCTGGAGAAAGATCAAGTGGAGAAAGCACTTGAGAAGAATGTATATCCTGCTGTTTTGGGGTGTAATGTTCTCTATATGACTATTAGGTTTAATCCATTTATCATAGTATTCAAGCTCTGTGTTTCTCTATCGATCCTCTGCCCAGATGTTCTTTACAATGCTGACAGTGGTGTATTGAAGTCTCCAACTATTATTGTAGAGACATCTATTTGTCCTTTCAGTTTTGCCAGTTTTGCCTCATGTAATTTGAGGCATCCTGGTTAGGTGCATACACATTTACTTTTTTTTAACTTTTATTTTTTCTTAGGGTAGTCAAGGGAGTAAAGAGTTTATTAAGAAATAAGAAAATGAGGAAAGCACACAGTCCATGCTGAGGCATGGACTGCGGGTGACCTGCAGAGTAAGTGTCATGGGCAGGGCCCCAGGTCAAGGCTTTTTAAGATCTGTTTGGTGTTCTGATTGGTTGCCCCACCTGTTATTTCTCATGGGCCAATGGTGAGACCTTTTGAGGATATCCAGGGCTTTTCCTCTCATTCCAAATGAGATTCTTATGGCCAGGATCTCACAGTGTCTTTTTGAGTCTTCTCAGGAAATTTCTGGGTGGGTTCCAATGGCCATGTGATTTGTCAGCCCATGTTGTCTGCCAGGTCAGCCACTTCCCCCTTTCACTATACTAACCTGCCTCAACTTCCCTCTCAGAGGGTTTACATTCTTATTCTTAAGGGGACACTGAAGGGGTATGGTCATTCTGTAGCTACTTCCTGCCATTTAGGGGGAGTATGCCCTACCTGACAAGGTCTAAAACCCTCTAGCTATTTTGTTGCGGTTGAGGGAAGATGGGCCCAGCACACTGGTTGGAACTGAATGAAATCCCCATGTGTCTAATAAGGCATTGATTCTGTAAGGAATAAACTTAATTAGGATTTTGAAGATACATGGTCATGCATATACATTTATGGTTGTTATTTCTTCCTGGTGAATTGTCCCTTTTATTAATAGATAATGTCCTTCTTTGTCTCTAATAACAGTTTTGCTTTTAAAGTCTATTTCATCCAATATAAGTGTATTAGTCAGTCAAAGGGGTGCTGATGCAAAATACCATAAATCTGTTGATCTTTATAAAGGGTATTTATTTGGGGTAGAAGCGTACAGTTACCAGGCCATAAATCATACGTTTCTTTCTTCACCAAATCTGTTGCCATGTGTTGGAGCAAGACAGCTGCCGACGTTTGCCAGGGTTCAGGCTTCTTGGGTTCCTCTCTCCCTGGGGCTCCATTTCTCTCTGGGCTCCGCTCCTCTGTTTCATCCACAAGGTCAGCTATAGACTATGAGGCTTTCTAGGCTTTGCCTCTCTCCATAAGGCCAGCTGTGAACTCTCAGGTGAACCGCTCGTCTCTATCCTGGGGCCTTCTCTCCTTCCTCATGACCAAGCTCCTCTGTGTGTTTGCTTGCCCCGGCTCCAGCATTAAAACTCAGCTTCAGAACTCCAACTCAAAAAAACTCAAAGTCTGTCCTTTGCCATGTCTTTTATCTTTGAGACCCCACCCGCCAAGGGGTGGGGCTCTACACCTTACTGAAGTGGCCCAATCAAAGCCCTAATCATAACTTAATCATGCCCAGATGAACAGACCGGTTTACAAGAATAATCCAATATCTATTTTTGGAACTCATAACTATATCAAACTTCCAAACTGCTACAATAAGTATGGCTACTCCAACTTTTTTTTTGGTTACTGAATATGTGGAATATATTTTTCAGACTTTCACTTTCAATCTATTGGTATCTGTATTAGTCAGTCAAAAGGGTACCGATGCAAAGTACCAGAAATCATGATCAATATCTCTTTCTGGAATTCATAAATAATGTCAAACTGCCACACTCCACCCTCTGAATTCCAAAAAGATATTACAATATTCCAAAAAAGTTTAAATCAGTAACAATGCTAAGTACAAAAGCATGTCACATTCAGTTTGAAGAAATACAGATTGTTTGGGGCAATGTCTCATCTGACTGTAGACCTGTGAAACTTACAAAACAATTTATATGCTTCCAATATAAGGAAGACAAAGGGTAAACATTTGCATTACTATAAGGAGAAACTGGGAGGGAAACATGAGTCATGGTTCCCTTACAGTTCCGCAAACCTTCAGGGCATAATTCATTAGATTTTGAAGTCTGAGAGTCATTCTCAAGATGATAGTTTCTTCTCCCTGGGGCCTCATGGGGACCTACCCTTTCCACAGGCTTGCCCAATGGCCATTTTCTTGGTTTCACCCTCATCAAGCATCTGGATGGTGACCAAGTTCCAGACCTCACACTCCAAGAACGTTGGGGTGATGGCCACACTTTACCCAGTCTTTGGGGTAGAGTCTCAACTCCATTAGTACAGTGAAGGGGGAAGCAATATTTTCCCTAATCTCTGGCATACAGGCCCAACACTCTCAGAGCAATTATTAGTGACATGGCTTTCCCTAATCTCTGGGGGACAAGCCCACCCCTCTCAGACCTATGGGATGTTGACCTCTCTCTCCCTAATCCTTGGGCCTCTCTGTACAGACCTCTCTGTACCTTAGGGTAGCAAAACTGTCCCTGAACAGTGGGCTGGAGAATTTACCTCTTCAACTTCTGGGGCAAATTCACTCTCCCTGTACACATGGGTGGGGTTCCTCTCTTGCCCCAAGGAGATGTCTTAATTCCAGACCTCAGCTTCCATGGTTTTCCTCTTAAAGCTGTTTTCCCTTCCATCTCTCCCCTCCAGGTCCCTTTTAGTCCATGCTGACAGTGGTTTTGTTCATACAGCTCTCTCAAAAAGCTTGTTGATTTAGCATGCAGGAATCAGGGGTCCAAGCCATCAGAGAGTAAGGCTTTCCACAAGCCTTTCCTGGATAACTGCATTTTCAATTCTGACTTAAAATTCCAAGTTTACTGAATTCCTCAAAAGGGGTACTATCATCTGGGGGCTTGATTTTGAGAGACTTGGAATTTCTTGGATCAGTTTCCATTTTCTTTGTGCCCCAAAATTCAGTTATCAGCTTATCTCTTTCCTTTCACATTTTGCTATAACCTGCAAGAAGAAGCCAGTCTGCATTTTCCACATTTAGTTTTGAAATTTCCTCAGCTAAATGTCCAAGCTCGTAATTTTCAGATTCTGCCTTCCATATAACATCAGAAGTCAATCTTGCTGTGTTCTCTGCAACTTTAAAACACAGATCACCTTTCCTCCAGTTTCCAATTACAGTTTCATCATTTCTTCTAAGGCCTTATCAAAAGTCTCTTTAGAGTCCATATTCCTGCCAACAGTTTCTTCAGAGCAGCCTAGGCCTTTTCTTTCAAGCATCTCACTATTCCTCCAAAAATGACCCCTTATTCATTTATAAAACCATTCCAGCATTTTGGTAATTGCAAAAACACCACCCTACTTCTCAGTACCAAAGTCTGTGTTAGTCAGCCAAAGGGGTGTTGATGCAAAATTCCAGAAATCTTTTGGCTTTTATAAAGGGTATTTATTTGGGGGGAAATGCTTACAAGTACAAAGCCCTAAGGAGTCCAACTCAAGGTACCATAAGAGGTACTTCTTCACCCAAAGTCTTTTTCCATGTGTTGTAGCAAGCTTGTGGGTGATGTCTGCGAGGGTTCAGCCTTCCTCCTCCCTCTTAAGGCTCTGTGGGTCCAGTTACTTCCAATCTCAGCTGTAGTCTGGCATAAGGCTCATCTCCCTTCCTGGGACTCATTTCTTTCTGGGCTCAGCTGCTCTATTCTCTTCACAAGGACAGCTGTAAACTATCATTGTCTATGGAACTGTCTCTCTTCCTCCATGTATCTTCTCTGTGTATCTACTTCTGTGTTCTTGATTGAGCATCTGTTTATATAACCCATGATGGGGATGGGGACTCAACTCTGCATGCCCTGATGATGTGGTCAAATTAAAGCCCTGATATTGATTCAATCAAATAAACATCAAGTCTTTGAATTTAACACAGCCAAAGGGTATCATGCCCCGAGAAACAGATCAGTTTACAAACATAATCAATAATCAATATACAAAAAAGATATATGATATCTTTTTTAATCCATTCTGCCAGTCTGCATCTTTTGATTTGGCAGTTTAATCCATTAACATTTAATGCTATTACTGTAAAGGCAGTTCTTACTTCACCCATTTTGACCATTGGGTTTTATCTGTTATATTTTCACCACACTTTTTACATTTTTATTTACTTTTACTGATATAATCTTCATTTCCAGACTCGCTTCCAAGCCCCTCTCTCCTATCTTTTCTTTTCAGGCTCTTGGTTACAAACTCTCTCAGTTTCTGTTTATCTGTGAATATTCTAAACTAGCCCTTATTTTGAAAGACAATCTTGCCGGATATAAGATTCTTGGCTGGCAGGTTTTCTCTTGCAGTATCTTATATATATCATCTACTGCCTTCTTGTCTCCATGGTTTCAGGTGAGGAATTGGCACTTCATCTTATGGGTATCCCTTATATGTGACGCATCGCTTTTTTCTTGCTGCTCTCAAAATTCTTTGTCTTTGGCATTTGAGATTCTGATTAGTAAGTGTCTAGGTGTTGGTCTATTCATATTTATTTGGGTGGGAGTATGTTGTGCTTCTTGGACATGGATATCTATGTCCTTCAATAGGGTTGGAAATATTCTGCCATTCTTCTTCAAATATTCCTTCTGTCTCTTGCTGTCATTCAGTTCCCTGAGACCTGGTTCAATTTTTTTCCTTTCTTTTCTTCATCTATTCTTTTGTATGTTTGTTTTTGGAAGCCATGTCTTCAAGCTCACCAATCCTTTCTTCTGTCTCCTCATATCTGCTGTTATGTGCCTCTAGTGTATTTTCAATTTCATTTACTGTGCCTTTCATTCCCATAAGATCTGCTAATTTTCTATGTATGTATATTAGTCAGCCAAAGGGGTGCTGATGCAAAATACCAGAAATTTGTTGGCTTTTATAAAAGGTATTTATTTGGGGTAGAAGCTTATAGTTACTAAGCCATAAAGTGTAAGTTACTTCCCTCACCAAAATATGTTGCCACGTGTTGGAGCAAGAGTGCTGCTGACATCAGCCAAAGATTCAGGTTTCCTGGGTTCCTTTCTTCCTGGTGCTTCTTTCTCTCCTGGCTCAGCTGCTCTGCTTTCTCCACAAGGCCAGCTTTAGACTTTCAGGCAAATGATTTGCCTCTTTTCCCAGGGCCTCTGCTGTGTCTCATCAAGCCTTTTCTCTGCTCCTCTGTGTGCTTACTTCCCAGGCTCCTGCATTAAAACTCTCACTCTCTTCTCGGCTGTGTAGTTTTCTCTTGTGTTCCCACCCACCAAGGGGGCAGGGAGTCAACATCCTACTGATGTGGCCCAATAAAAGCCTTATTCATAATTTAATCATGCCCAGAGGAACAGACCAATTTACAAAGATAATCCAATATCTATTTTTGGAATTCATAAATAATGCCAAACTGCTATATTCCACCCTCTAAATTACAAAAAGACATTACAATATTAAAAAAAACACCTTAAATCAGTACAATGTTAAGTAAAAAACCATATTACAATCAGTTTAAAGATATACAGTTCATCTTGAGGCAAAGTCCACTCTGGCTGTAGACATCTGAAAATTACAAAACCATTTATGTGCTTCCAGTACACAAATGGACAGAAAAAGGATAAACATGTTCATTACCACAAGGAGAATTTGGGAGGGAAACATGAGTCATGGGTCCTCTATAGTTCAGTAAACCTGCAGTGCATAATCCATTCAATGTCAATGCCTGAAAGTCATTCTTAAGATGATGGTTTCTTCTCCCTGGGACCTCATGAGGACCCACCCTTTCCAGAGGTTTGCCCAATGGCCATTTTCTTGGTTCCATCTTTATCAAGCATCTGGGTGGTGACCAAGCTCCAGACCTCAGCCTGCAAGTGCATTGGGGTGATTGCCACTCTTTACCCAATCTTTGGGTTAGAGTCTTAACCTCCCTAGTAGTGAAGTGAAGACAACATTCTCCCTAACCTTTGGCATACAGGCCCAAACCTCTCACAGCAACAAGTTGGTGACCTGGCCATCCCTAATCCATGGGAGACAGTCCCACCCCTCTCAGATTATGGGTCTTTGACCTCAACTTCCCTAATCCTTGAAGAATGTGCTCTACCCTCTCTTTACCCTGGGACAACAAAACTATCCCTGAACATTGGGCAGGAACATCCACCCTCTTCAACTGCTGGGGCAAACTCATCCTCTCTGTACACATGGGTGGAGTTCCTCTCTTGGCCCAAGGTGATGTCTTAATTCCAGATCTCAGCTTCCATGGTTTTCCTTTTGAAGTCATTTCCCCTTCAATCTCTCCCTTCCATGTCCCTTTATTCCAGACTGATAGTGATTTTGTTCATACAGCTCTCTCAAAAAGTTTGTTGGTTTAGTATGCAGGAAGCAGGGGTCCAAGCCATCAGACAGCAAGACTTTCCACAAGTCTTTCCTGGACAACTGCATTTGTGATCCTGATTTACAAGTTCCATGTTTAGTCAACTCCTCAAATGGGGCACTATCATCTGGGAGCTTGATTTCCAGAGGCTTGGAATTTCTGGAATCAATTTCTGTTTTCTTTGTGCCCAATAGTTCAGTCTTCAGCTTATTTCTCCTATCTAGCATTTTGCTATAAGCTGCAAGGAAAACCAAGCTCCATTCTCTGGGTTTACTTTGGAAAGTTCTTCAGCTAAATGCACATGCTCACCATTTTCAAATTCTGCCTTCCGTAAAATATCAGGAGTCAATCTTGTTAGGTTCTCTGCAACGTTAAAACATGGATTTCCTTTCCTCCAGTTTTCAATAATAGTTCCATTATTTAGTTGTAAGCCATCATAAAAAGTCTCTTTAGAGTCCATTTTACTATCAATATTCTCTTCAAAACAATTTAGACTTTTTCCATCAAACATCTCACAATTCCTCTAAAAATATCCCTTACCCATTTATAAAACCATTCCAGCATTTTGGTAATTGCAAAAGCACAATCCCACTCTCCAGTACCAAATTCTGTATTAGTCATCCAAAGGGGTGCTGATGCAAAATACCAGAATTCTGTTGGCTTTTATAAAGGGTATTTATTTGGGGTAGATGCTTACAGTTACCAGGCTATAAATCGTAAGTTACTTCCCTCACCAAAGTCTATTGCCATGTGTTGGAGCAAGATGGCTGCCGACGTCTGCCAAAGGTTCAGGTTTCCTGGGTTCCTTTCTTCCTCGGGCTTCTTTCTCTCCTGGCTCAGCTGCTCTACTTTCTTTACAAGGCCAGCTGTAGACTTTCAGGCAAATGGTTTATCTCTCTTCCCGGGGCCTCTGCTGTGTCTGATCGAGCCTTCTCTCTGCTCCTCTGTGTGCTTACTTCCCAGGCTCCAGCATTAAAACTCTCTTCTCTGCCATATAGTTTTCTCTATGTGTCCCTGCCCACCAAGGGGCAGGGACTCAACATCCTACTGATGTGGCCCAATAAAAGCCTTAATCATAATTTAAACATGTCCAGAGGAACAGACCAGTTTGCAAACATAATCCAATATCTATTTTTGGAATTCATAAATAATGCCAAACTGCTACAGTATGCTTTTAAATTCTTCTTCGTGCTCACCCAGTGTCTTCTTAATATCCTTGATCACTTTAGCCATCTCATCAAATTTAATAAGGAGATTTATTCGAACATCTATGATTAGTTGTCTAAACTCCTTTATGTCATCTGGAGGCTTATCTTGTTCCTTTGACTGGGGCCAAATCTTCCTGTTTCTTGGTATGGATTGTAATTTTTTGTTAGTGTTTTGACATCTGGCTTGTAATTTTTTGTTAGTGTTTTGACATCTGGCTTACTAGGTGTATTTATTCCAGAGGCAGTTTCTCTCTTTAGTTTAGGAATTTCTTACCCTTTCTCCCTTGCTGGTTGTATTGTAGGAGCCGAGGATGTAATTCATACTGTATGCTCTGGAGGTTGAAGCTACCTGTTTTGCCCCAGGAATCAATGAAAAATTTCCCACCTTTCTCCTCTGCCAGTGGTAGGGATAGAGCTACAACTGAGTGTAATAATCCAAGTCATGCAGGCCAAGACCATCTGTAGTTGCCTAGAGAGACTGATGAAGCTTCATGCCCCTACCTGCCCTGCCTGGGACTGGGATGGAGTTGCAGGTGTGGTCAGCAATCTATGCCATGTAAGTCCAAAAATGACCACAGTTGCCCAGGTTGACTGATGTAGCACTGGCCCCCTTCTGCCCTGCCAGGTGTGGGGATGGACCCTCTGGAGTGCCCAAAAATCTAATCTGTGTGGGCTGAATACACCTGCAGTTGACTTTTGAGGCTGAAGGAGTACTGTCCCTTCTGCCTTTTAGGGGGTGGGGATGGAACCACAGGAGCCAACAATTTAGTCCCTGTAGGCCAAAATACCTGCTGTTGCCTGGAAAGACTGAGGAAACACCAGCCCCCTTCTATCCTATTAGGAGCTGGATCCACAGGCACCCAACAGTCCAGACCATGCAGCCTGAAAGTGCCTGCCATTTCCCAGAGAGGAAACATCAGCCCCTTCCTATCCTGTTAGGGTGTAGGGGTAGATTCACAGGTACCCACTAGTCCAGGCTGTGCAGGCTGAAAGTGTTTTTGTTGTCCTGGAAAGACTGAGGAAACATAGCTCTCCTCCTATCCTACTTGGGGACAGGGATGGGTTACAGGAGTCTGACTATTCAGTCTGTGTGGGCCAAAAGCACCTGTAGTTACCCAGAAAGGCTGGGGAAACACTGCTCCCCTCTTGCCCTATCAGGGGTGGGGTGGAGCTCCAAGTGTCCAACAGCTGAGTTTCTGCAGGCCAAAAGTACCTGCATTTTCCCTGAGAGGCTGAGGAAACACCAGCCCCCTCCTATCCTGTGGGGAGGGGTTAGGGTGGAGATGGAATCGAAGGCATTCAGCAAACCAGTTCATGTGGGCCGAAAGTACCTGCAGCTGCCCAGAGAGGCCAAGGAAACACAAGTCCTCTCCTACCCTATTGGGGTGGGGGGATAGAGCCTCAGATGTCCTACTCTCCAGTGTGTGCTGGCTGAAAGTGCCTGCAGTTGCACGGAGAGCCTGGTGCAGGTCCCCCCAGCTTTTTCCCTGCTGGAGGTGGGTCTGGGTCCTAGGCTAGGGCTGCAGTCTGATCTGGGTCGTAAGAAGCTGGTCCCTACCAGCACTGTGATTTTTCAGTTAGCCCCGCATCCCCTCGTGCCATGCACAGAGTTAAAATGGCAGCTACCAGCCTCCAGCCTCTTTCTGACTTGGACAGGTTCAAACTTTGCTGTTCTTAGGATTATACTTTAGCCAGCTGAATTTACCAATCAGTAGCTGAAGTTGGTGGCCAACCACCTCTTCCTTCTTCATTTTTGGGAAGTGGGGCTTTCAACTCCAACCATGGAATAGCTCCTGAGGCACCTTGTGCTGCCAGTGGAGGATGGGCACCGGCCTCCACAGCTTGGAGTGTTCTACTCACACGAACTCACTGCTGATGGGCAGTCTCCTCCTTCTATTCTTTCAGGGATGTTGCAGGATGCATGTCTGGTTTCCTGGCACCCCCAAACAGGTGCTTTAGATAGCTCTGTTTAGATTACTAAATGCCCTGTAGAACTAGCTGACTTTTGGAACACTTTACTCAGCAGCCATCTTGTGCCCTGTTGGGTAACTTTTTCAACTAGTATATATTTTAGTTGGTATAGTTCTTTGCAAGTGACAGAAAATATTAAAGAATCTTATTAGAAGGAGGTAGATACAGAAAACAGGAATAATAGTTTAAGATATATGATAAAGATAGACCCTGAAATATCTTTTTATCTAAAATGAAATAATTGTATTAATTTCATTTTTCTATTAAAAATGTTTTTAAAGTCATGAGAAAGCAGTCTGTTCTTTGTTCAGACCATTTCTTAAGCAGAATTATAGTTCTAAAAATTAGTAGCATAAAATGATTTTATTCTCTTATATAAAAAGAAATTTAAAAAAATAGTGATAGTTACTCTAGGCAAGGATGGGATTTTTCAAAACAAAACTATTTGGAAGTAACTCACTGTTGAGTATTCATTCTTATAATGCCAATGAAAACCTGGCTGTCATAAATGAAAAGAAAGAGAAATATATGTATAAAAGGATAGTTTTTCTTCTCAAGTATTCTTTTAATTTTAATAGAGTCTCTAGTCTCTTGCTAACGTCTAAGCAGGTTTAGAATTTTAACAATAAAGGGATACTCTCTAGCTGTAGCCCTTTTTGATTTTACTTTCAAGGTGTCTGTCAAGGATTTCACATACTGATTAAAGACATTAGTTTTCCCATTTTTCTGCTAATCTTTTAAGCCACAACTTGAATGATCAAACAGAGGTGGTAAATATAAATATTTAATCTTCAAAAGTTTATATAATCATTAGCATTCATTTAGTACTTTACATTTCCATTTCACTTTCATGTGGTTAGTCATTCACCCAGCAGCCCTATGTGTATAAGTAAGCTTTGCTTCTTGCAGAGGAGGCAGAAACCAGCATTGAGATAACTGACTGGGGCATTGGTCATCTGAACTTTGTTCTTTTCTCCTAGATCTTGAAATGTGATAGAAGACAAATCTAATATATTCTGATTATTTGAAAGAATCACCTAATGATGCCTATGCTAGATTTAGATTATGTCAACTACAGGGAGGAAATACATTATATTCAGATTAATGAGCATTTATTTAGGGCTGAGATATTTGATGGAGAAGTATAGCAGTTTATCACATCTTTAGCACTTACCGTATTTTAGGGTATAAACATGAAAGTTAGTAACATTGTCCTCTACTGATGCTCTATTTCAGTTCTCACTATCTCTCACCCATTTGGTCTTGTTGACTTCAAATCCTTCTCCATGCATTACCACACAGCTTCTAAACAGATCTCTGTAAGTGTGAATCTGAACCTGTTATTCACTCCACTGCTAGAAATCTTTTAAAGCCTCCCCTTAGACCACAAGAAGGGTATCAAACATCCAAACAGTGTCCTCCTGATCTGTCTGGTCCTCCACCGTCACTCAGCTCACCAGCCACCTCACAGTTTATGCTGTAATAAGACTTCTTCCAAACTACTTCACACCCCTGCATTCTAGCTTTCTACTCCTGCTTCCCGAAACACCAAATTTCCATAAAACCTTTCCTGAACTCCAATTGGGTTATATGCCCTTAATCTAGACTTCCACAGGACTCTCAGCGTCCCTGTGTATCATTATTAATCCGGCCTTAGATGGGTATGCGTTTGACTTTACAATCTTGCTTTCACTATCTGGGTAACTTTTACCTCTCTAAGCCTCCCATTCCTCATTTGTAAAATGGGAATATTCAAAATAATAGTACTTACTGCAAAGAAAATTCAGTGGTTAATGCATGTGAAGTACTTCAGTGCCTTACACATCCTAAGCATGGAGTAAATAATTACAGTGATCATATTTTATACCATTTATGATTGTAAGTAATTATAATCATTATAGCATCATCTGCACTACTTTGACATTATCCCTTCTGTGTGTTTATCTCCCTGCTAGATTGCCTCTTCCTATAAGGCAAGGGCCATCCTCCTGATTCATCAGGGCTGGGTATTTTGTCTGCTTCATAATAGGAAGTCAATAAATGGTAGATGTTTACCAGATTCACAGTTTAAATCTAAATTAATATTAAAGTGTCTCTGCTCTTTCTGTAGAGACAAAATCAGACTCTTACAACCTTACATTCTTCAGCATTTAGTGGCACTTAAACATTTAACTCCTTGTTTTAACTTTAGAATTAAAGAAAAAATTAAATAATAGTGTGTAGATGTTGAAATTAATTTATGCCTTATTTTAAACTCTGAATGCAGAATGGCTGATAGTAGCTTTTACCAGTCAACACTGTATCTATGATGACTTCTAATCATTTGATTTCAAATATCAGTAGAAGTGATTTTTTCCCGTGAATTCTCATTTCAAGGATTTCAAAGTTTGTGCAATTTTTCACTTATTAAAAGCCAATGCTCTTAAACAGAGTGAATAGATTTCTTTGAATACAGCTTTGAGTAGCTTGTCTTTAATATTATCATGTTTCTGTAGCCAAGATAAAAGTGGTCTTGAGTCGCAAATAATTTCTCCCTTTAATCTTGTTAGGACTTGTCAGTGCTGTAGGCATAAATCCAGAATTTTAAATTTAAAACCCAGATTGCTTACAAGATATGGATATTTACTATAAAATTCTATTATCCAAGACTTCCAGGAGATTGATATATTTTGGTTATCATTAATACTCCCATGTCTCTTCACAGTGTTTTATTTTTTCATTGCTTAATGCTTCATTTTTCTCCATTTTCTCTGGAAAATCACTCAACCTATAATATTGGAATGCATAATATTATGATGACTATTTACAGCATCTCATTTTTCATATGGTGATGAATGATTAGTTTTAAGGGGTTTACCCTTATTGTATGCAGTATATAATGTATTGATGGTTTGTGCTTTGATTTAAAGGAGATGTTTAATTGCAAATGGAAATGTTATCATCTTTATATCATCATTCTAGCTTTTCCTTTACCTCAACTCATGCATGTGAGCCCTTTCCTCTGTTCAAGCCTCACAGAACTTCAAAAGGATCTGTGGACACATGAGAAGTTGTACCTTTGGACAATTTGTCCATACTGAGTATTTGGATAAATGGCACATATTTTAGAATGTATTTTATATATTCTAAAATACACACACATATGTAAGTCAGCAGGACATCCAGATCAAACCCAATACTTTAAAGTCAAGAGTGACATCCCAAAGGAAGTCAGTGGAATTGCAGGAGAAGTTTAGAAATTTATTTCCTATCAAATTACAGCCGATTCTGTGATACTGAAATTCAGCAGAGGACTGAATTTCAGTATCATCTTTCTTGCCATTTACTAAGAGTGTCATTTTGGGTGTTATTTCAGTCTTTTTATCAGTATATATACCATATAGAATAATTTTGAGTAATGTTTCAAAGTTGTTGCTCTACGCATATCCTGAGATTAGGTACAAGATTTGAGTTCTGGGAAATAGCTTATTTTAATCAACTCTATCTCATTTACATTAATTGATTTAAGAAAAAAAAAGGTGGGGAGGGGGTATATTGAATGCTGTAGAGAGAGAGGGAACTGTTCACTACAATTTCTCATCCTTAATTAAAAGCAGGAGCACCTCATGGACTAAGTATCTTCCAGACAGGAGTGACTAGTACATTATTGACCCATTTTGGGCTCATGTGTTTACTGGGCTTGCTACCTCTTTAGGGCTCACTAGAACTCTGACATGTGTTAGCTTTTGTGGTCTCGGAGTATCATCTAAATAGGAAGGAAGGGTGTGCTAAAAAGCTGTGGTCTCAATTCCTGACCAGGTTCTTATATTTTCCTTTACCCCTTCCTCTTCTGTATCTGAAAGACAGTCCATCTCCCTCAAAGTTATGTTAGAATTGGAGTCTTTTATTGAGTAATTTTTTCCTTAAAGAATAAGGGATCTGTTTTTGGTTCATCTGTTGTATCTCGTGTATGCAGGCTAAATTTAGTAATATTCTGAATTGACACTATTTTGTGGATTAGATCTTGTGGACTTGTATAAATTTGTCTCTCATTCACCCCAAGTTGTACAAACACCTAATATCTAAACCTAAATACATTAAGTATGCCTCTCAATTTTTTTCCAAAGGAAAGATGTCACAACATTATTTTTGAAATTCCCCACTCAGATTGTGAAAGAGTCTATCAATGTGTTTGTCATATAGTAGTTTAATCAAGGTCATTCCCACTTTCCTCTTAGTGATGAGTGTTTTTCATTCACAGTGCATTGCTCTAAATTTCAAGTTATAAGGTAAAAGCTTTTTCCTTATACTCAAAATATCTCTTTTAAAACAATTTAACTTTGTAAATATATATTAAGTCACTTTATTTTTCACTTCTTAATAATTATTGAGGTAAAGTAGCTTTACCCGGTACATGATTTTATTGAAGAAATGGATGAGATCTAACTATTAGTGGATTATTTTTTTAAAATCCTCACTCATCTTTTTTGGAAACTATAAATCAGCTTCCTGAATTCTGAGTGAAAATATTAGTAATGAAATGTGATATTCATTGGAATTCTTTTTTTTTTACTTTGGAATTACATAGAATTTATGTAATTTTGTTATACATAGGGGATACTGAGAAAATAAGCAAAAATACATGACTATAATCAGGAGCTTTCACTTGTGATTACTAATAAAACATTATTTATAAAACAATATTTTATATGTAAAATATTCATATGTTAAAGTAAAATAGACTTAGAAAAAATAAATAACCCAGTTTTACTGGCACTAGTGATGTATTTTTGCCTTAGTTTCCTAGGGCTGCTATAACAAAACAGATGAGCTTAAAGCAATAGAATTATTGTCTTACATTTCTATAGGCTAGAAGTCTAGAATCAAAGTTTGGTGGGGCCATATTTATCTGATGTCTGTTCTATTCCTCTCTCCAGGCTCCTGTCAATGGCTTGCCAGCAATCCCTGGTGTTCTCTGTTTCAGTCATCATATGACACTCTTCCCTCATCTGTGTGTTTCTGTGGTCCTTCTAAGATAAAGAAACCAGTCACATTGGATTAGGGCACACCTTAATCCAATCTTAACTAATAACATCTTCAAAAATTATATTTCCAAATAAGGTTGCCTTCACAGGACTGGGTGTTAGGACTTGACTATGTCTTTTGCGTGGACACAATTCAACCCATAACAATTCTGAAATAATGCTAAAGATTAAAAACTTTATGTTTAGGGAGCGGATGTGGCTCAAGCAGTTGAGTGCCTGCTTCCCACATGGGAGGTCCCAGGTTCAGTTCACAGTGCCTCTTAAAAACAAAAAACAAACAACAAGCAAACAGATTTGAAAAAGCAACTCAGGGAGCCGATGTGGCTCAGTGGTTGCACACCAGTTTCCCACATAAGAGGTCCCAGTTTCAATCCCTGGCCCCAGTACCTCAAAAAAAAAAAAATTATATTTAAGCAAACATCATAAAATGCCATGTGAACTATTTTTATTTGACATCACAAGTTTATACTAGAAAGTTTTTCTATGTCTCATTTCTCTTCCTTTTCTAAAGTGAACATTTCCTTTTCTATATTTCATTATTTCTTGTATAACAATTTTCAGACTATTCACTCCTAGAAGATGTAATCAAACAAGAAAATTGTCATGAATCAAATGCATGATGACGTCAGGTTAAAGTATCTTGTGTCATTCTCCTCTTTGGAAAACAAATCTATCTCAACTAGATTTATATATTTCTATTGATTCAACACAGAATTGTTTCAGAATGCCTCAGTGTGTGGTTTTTGTGATAACCAATCAAGAAGTTATGGACTGTTACAGTTTGTATTTTAAGTAACTTCCAATTACTTTCATTGTCTATTTCAAGAACAAATTTTTTGATACTTGATAGTGGTGTGAAAATGGGGTGGTGTGTTTAATGCTTCTCTAGTCTCTAATTTGGACCATCAAACTTCTTCCAGTCTCTAGAACTATTGAAAGAACACATTAAAAAGCCCTAGTGTTTACAGCCCACATGTTGTGGTGCGTACAAAGAAGACACTGTTAGACACTTGAGAAGTTTATGGCCCAGGTGGAGATAGGCACTAGGTTATTTGGTTAGAAACACAGGCTCACTCAGGTTACCTAAAATATTGTGATTGTAGTTATGTTGCATGTGAGAATGAGGAAGAGAATAGCCTCATGGGAACCCAGAAAAAGGCCTGAACTCATAGAGACTGAAATGTAGGTTAGAATTTGGGAAAATCCAGGTAAACGTTAACCATCAACAGAAGATCTTCCATGTTATACCACTGAGATGTTCACTCTTCCTTGTTTTTTCTTCAACTAAAATCAGTTGCTTCACTCACTACTATGAACATCTCATTGTTTGTACTCACTCTTAACATAACATAATCATATCTTTACTATGGCTTACTCTAATCCTTGCTGCTTCATGACTTCCCTCTGTGTGCATATTTTCAGCTCTTGTTCATGCTGTTGAACTCTTCACTCCCTCTGTAGCTCATGTTTAGATTCCAAAGAGAGAATATGAATGAGTCTGAGAAAGAATTTAGAAAAACTGTGATTAATATTTTAAAGACTCTATTGATAAAGGTGGGCAAAATGCAAAACAAGATGGGTAATTTTAGAAGAGAAATTATAAAAATAAGATAGAGGTGAGAGGGTGTAGCCCAGTGGTTGAGCACGTGTTTCACATGTATGATGTCCTGGGTTCAATCCCTGGTACCTCCTAAAAAATAAAAAAGATAGAAATGCTAGAAATAAAAAGCAGTAGAGAGCTGAAGAATGCCTTAGAAGAGATTATTAAGAGACTGAAGAGCAACAAGGAAAGAATCAGAGAACCTGAAAATTGGTCTATAAAAAATGACTCAAACTGAAGCATAAATAGTAAAAAAAAAAAATCTTTTTTTTTTTTTAAGTTGCCAGAGCATCCCAGTGAAGTGGGACAATATTAAATGACCTAATATGTGCATCACTAGATTTTCAGAAGAAAAAGAAAAAGAACAGAGAAAAAGAAATATTTGAAAAAAATTATGGCTGATTTTTACAAATTAATGATAGGCCTCAAACCACAGAATATAAAGGTCAGAGAATACCAAAAGGATAGATACCAAAAACAAACTAAGAAATAAAAAACTTTAGCTATTTCACATTCAAACTGCTGAAGAAAAAGACAAAAAGAAAATCTTGAAGGGAGCCAGAGATAAAAGACACATTACATGCAGGGCAACAAAGACAAAAATTACAGCAGGCTTCTCTTTGGAACCCATAAAAATTAGAAAACAACGGAGGGAAGTGGATGTGGCTCAAGCAATTGGGCTCCTGTCTACCATACAGGAGGTCCAGGGTTTGATTTCTGGGGCCTCCTGGTGAAAGGCAAGCTGGCCCATGTGGCAAGCTTGCCTGAGTGGAGAGCTGGCCCATGCGGAGTGCTGGCTTGCGCAGAATGCTGGCCTGCACAGAAGTGCTGGACCATGCAGGAGTGCTGGCCCGAGTGGAGAGCTGGCACAGCAAGATGATGCAACAAAAAGAGACACAGAGGAGAGACAATAAGAGACACAGCAGACCAGGGAGCTGAGGTGGTGCAAGAGATTGAGCGCCTCGTTCCCATTCCAGAAGGTCTCAGGATTGGTTCCCAGTGCTGTCTAAAGAGAAGACAAGCAGATACAGAAGAACACACAGACAGCAGACAGTGAGTGCAAAACAACAAGGGGTGGG
>JAQZBX010011307.1:5450-43051 GCA_029593785.1 Cabassous unicinctus | reverse complement strand
GTTTGAAATTTATGTCTGACTTATTACACAAGCCTGTCTGTGAACAAGGCCATAGGAAATGGCCACACCCCACCTCCATAAACTTAAGGCATTAGCTGAGGGAGATTTGTTACAACAGAGGGAGATATCATGAGAATCTGGGCTAACACCTGTTTATGTAATTTATGTAATCACTTTATGCCATTGAAACTTAATGTAATGCTTACACAGTGTTTTTCTTTACACTAGACAAAACTTGGAACTCATTGTATCCATAAACATCTATTTATCATCAAAAGGTGACATGGCCCTTTTGAGATGCTCAGTATCTCCTAAGACTTATTAGCATGTCAGAAGCTATTTCTCAAAGGGAAGTTAATTTTTTGCATTAGATGACATAGCCTTGCTCTGGAACCTTAGTTGTCTGTGCTGAAACTTACTCATTGGAGCTTCACAAGATACCTGCACAGCATATTTACCCATCATGTAATATGCCAGCACATTTGGAAGAACTACATTATACATGGCAATTAGCAGTGCAGCTTGTATTGCAGCTTGGACCTGGTATAGAGCTACATCCGTGCTATGCTCCATTCATAACTAGCATTTTTCTGTATTACCCAGGGCTAATAATTATGAATTAAAACACTCTTAAACTCAGTAGCTTTAAAAAAAACAAAACAGCCTTTTATTATTTATCATGAGTCAAATTTCATGTGGGATATTTTTCTATTCTGAGCCTGTTTCTTCATTACTATGCAAAAAGATGATCTGGCATATCTACTACATTTAATATAGTACATCTATGAGTGTAGGGTTAAATAGCCATACCAACAAATTGTTAGGACAAGGGTCAGGTATTCTTGCCAAAATATTGCATCCTGAATGGGTGAGAGCCCTTATGTCAATGAATTCTCCTCTGTCCATCCATAATTTCTATACTGTTGCAAGAATGTGTAGATTCACTTTTACAAGGATTTCCTGAATACCTATCAGTACAAATTAGTCGAGTGCTGCGATTCTGTTGCTTTAGACTGTTTCTTTCCATAGCAGTCTTTGTACTTCCACACTCTGTGCTAAACCTCGGCTCTGTTTATTTAATCTCCCTTTTTATCAGTTGTGTCAACTCAAGTTCCTCAGAATTCACCACTATCTTTGGAAGCCTCTTAATGCTAGTGTGTATCAGTCTTCCATTGTTTCTGGCTTTTCATTCCATCTTTGACACTAAAATTATTACATTTTCCTTTCAAAATGACTTCTTTTTATTAATCCACTGTGGTGGGTTTCATTATGTACCTCTGGGGAAAGAAATAAAAACACTTTCTTAATCTTAATCCATTCCTCTATTCCTGTGAGTGTGAGCCCATTGTAAAAAAGTACCTCTTGAAGATGTTAATTTTAGTTAAGTTGTGGTCCAACTGAATGAGGTTGGGCTTCAATCCTATTACTGGAGTCTTTATGAAGAGAAAGCCAAATGGAGGAGCAGAAGCTGGAGTCAACAGAATCTGGATGAATAAAGAAAGGACATCACCATGTGATGAGGAAAAAAACAAGGAACTACAAGGACTGCTGGAGAGCCTTCAGATACTATCCCCAGAGGGCAGCAAACCTTTTAGCCTCTGAAACCATGTGCCAATGAGCTCCTTTTATAAGGCCAGTCCATCACAAGATATGTGTATTAGCAGATAGGAAAATAAGATCCACTAAACAAGAAAATAAAGTATTTGTCTTAATAATCATTCAAAAAACTTTAGTTAATTATATTGCACCAATTTGAGATTACACTATTTAAAAATGCTAACAGGTTCAAGATAGGTTTTGTTTGTTTTATTGCCAATATTGAAGAAAGAAACTTGGAAATATTTTTGATGATGGTATTTTGTTTTGTCTGGACTTAAGAGATGTTCCATTGCTTTATATATATTTAATACATGTTTAATTAAAAAAAAATCCTCAACTACAACAGTAGCCAAAGTTCTTCTAAGAGATTTCTCTATTTATTGTATCCATTTTTCATTTCTCATTTACTTTTTTAACCTTTCCAATATAACTTCTCTATCTATATAGTAATATATCAAACAAAGTATTCCTATATTTTCAAGTTTTCTCTAGATAAGCATGTTCAATAGACACTTTAGAATATTCATTTTATTTGAGAATTCTACAAGAAAACATAGGAGAAAGTTTGTGCCATTGGCAAAGATGCTTTAAATAAGATAAAGCAAGCAGAAAATATAAAAGTAAAGGTTGATAAAATGGAATTCATAAATACTAAAAATTTTGCCCAGAAGCAAGTTTTGAATGGTACGCTATTACAGCACATAGTGGTATTGCATCTCATGTCGAGAATCAGACATTTTGTAATCTAACATTCTCACTTTGCCAATCAGTAAATTCACTTTTATTAAATGGTTTCCATGAACTACTACTAAGACACAAAACTGAATATTTATTTTAATATTTTCATAATTGTAATATAAAACCAATATGAAAGCACAAAATTATATCAAATATAACAATTTATCTAAGCAATTATAGCAATTTATCAAATCTCTCTCCCATAAGAGATCATTAAAATATTCCCCTACTCTTGATTCTGTTATTGGCTAATAAAAAACTGATCTACCAATTCAAGTAGTTTTCCCTCGCCTAAAAGGTAAGGGAAAAAAAGTTTGGCCCCAAAACACTAAGGTTTAAATAATTTCCTGTTTCTGAATATATCATTATGTTGTTTTTTACTGTTTTTTAAAAATGATGTAGTGCAATAAAAATCTTTCAGAGGGACTATAATACCCCATACAAAATGTTTCCTAATACTCATAAAATTTTAAATGTTATCAGCTTCACAAAGATTGCATTAAGGTGTTGTGGGCTATTTCTGAGTTTATTATTGGACTGAAAAGCAGCATATTGAATCCTGAATGGCATTAGGTAATAGAAAAACTTACACACATGCTATCATGGTTGAAAAGGCTTTGGAGTTACACAAATAAAACTTTACCAAGTACCTCCCTTCCTCCAGTGTCTAATAACATGTTTCTTGCTTCCATTTGAGACCTCACCAGAAGCACTTTTAACATTCATATTTCTAGCAACATTTTGCTCAGGATGTAAAAGGTTCTATCTTCTTTAAGATGATAGAAGCTTTTACTACAGCTCTCCTTACTTCTACCTGAGCCCTCACCAGAACTGACTTTAATATTCTTATTTTTGTCATATTTCAACCAATCTATTCAACACAATCTAGGCTTTTCAATCAAGCACTTGAAAATTCTTCCCACCACCCAAATAAAAAGGAATTTCCAAATTTGTATGCATTTATTGCAGCACTACCTGACTTCCTGGTACCAAAATCTTAGTTTCCTATAGCTGTCATATTAAAGCATCATAAGCCAGGTGAATTAAAACAACCAAAACTTATTGTATCACAGTCCTGGAGATTAGAAGTCCAAAATCAAAATGTTAGCAGGGCCATGCTCTCTCTGATATTTGTGCGGGAGAATACTTCCTGCCTCTTTCTAGTCTTTGGCGCTTGCTGACAACCCACGACTTTCTTTGGCTTGTAGATGCATCATTCCAACCTCCTTCTCCTCTCTCTTCAAATGGCCTTCTCACCTGTTATATGTCTGTTCCTGTGTCCAAATGTCCTTTACTTAAAAGGACACCTTTCATATTGTATTAAGGGCTCACCACAATCTAGTTTGGCCTCATCTTAACTCCACATTTTCAAAGACTGTATTTTCAAATATAGTTACATTCATGAGACCAGGGATAGGGCTTAAGCATGTGTTTTTGGAGGACACAATCAATTTAACCTATAACAGTGGGCATAGAAGTATCAAGTGATCTCGTTATGAATCCCTATTTTCCAGATATGCTATTGCTGGCCCATTAAGCTTCTAACTTTTCATGTCAATCAGAGTTAATTATCTGAGCCAGCACACTAAATCATTCCTTTGCCTCCTGGTCCACTGGTATGAGGTAGTCAAAGAAATCAGTTCATTAAAAAAAAGAACATTTTGTGACCTGGTGGAAATATTTGTCATTCTGGAACTACAAATTTATAATCAAGCAGAGCCTAACATTGTGAGAAGAGGAAGCAAAAATTCTGAAATTGGGTCTCATAAGGTATAAAACTGAGAAGAGATGGAGTGGATGTAGCTCAAGGGGTTGAGTGCCTGATTCCCATGTACGAGGTTCTGGGTTCAATCTCTGGTACTTCCTAAAAATGAATAAATAAATAAAAGTTGAGAAGAGCTAATCTTACTACTATTTCTTAGATTCCAGAGCTATGATTTTATGTTATTGGATATAGTTTAATCTATATTGCTATTAGTGCAGAACCCACAGTTTACCCTAAAGGATAGTGTTCCAACAGAGAAAGGCATTCTGAGCTGGTGACTTAGTTGAGCCATCAATCTTCCATTTCAATTTTCTATCAGGACAGTTGATAGCTGTTGATGAGGTACATGCTAAGGCCATGGTATGCAAACTTTGATTTCTGTAAATGTATTTCTTCTTCTGAAGCAATATTTTGTAGGTTACCATGATAGTGAGAAAGGGAACAAGGCTCTACAGCTGACAGTCTTATGAAATGTCAGCCACCAAATGGGATCATCTTGTACCTTTCAGCCATCTTACTGTCCTAGCTGCCACCACATGGAGTAGAACTGTCTAGTTATCTCACAGAACCTTAAGAAATAATAAATTATTGCTGTTTTAGACAACTATGTTCTGGGGTGCTTTGTTACACAGCAATAGATAGATGTAACAATAGTGATCAAAGAATAATTGTAGAAAGGAAAAAAAAATCATTAAATTAGCCCTAAAAGGAAATCATGAAAATAGATTTTTGGGTTTTGATAGAAGGAAAGAAGTATAAATATCTTCCTGATATAATCAATAAATATATCGTCAGAAGTCCATTGTTGTGTACTGATAGATGTCTTTTAAGCTTTCTTGAATTTTTCTCCCATCTCTAAGGAAAACCATGACTAGTCTAATCACTATGGATTAGTCAGAATTAAAAATTCAAAAAAAAATTGTAACTATAGAATTAGAATTTAAGATTTTTGTTGTTTTTTTGTTTTGATTTTTTTAATTCTGTGAAACAGATTGGTATAATATAAAACCAGAATAACAGTGTGTCTTAAGTAAAACATCCACATTCAGTAAAGTTGAACTGCTGTTTGCTTGTTGGTAAAAAGAAGTGATTGGCTCTGATTCTTCTATCTGTACATCTTCCTATTTATTGTGTGTGAATAGAAAGGGGATAAACATGGTTTATTATAGGGTTATAAAAGAAAGAGTGTTAATTTCTCTAAAATTAGAATGCCTTTAAACACTTTTCAACAGATTGCATGAATCAAAATGAAGCTAATTTTAACAAGTTGCTCTCTTCAAACAGAACTTTCGAGCAAAATAATTATCTTAGATAAAAGTATATGCCTCTCCAGGCCAATAAGGCATTCATGGCTTAATTATCAAATGCTTAGTGTTCACCATATTATCGAGTTTCTTACCTAGAGTTGAGATTTTGGTATAATCCATTACATTACTTGATAACTTTCGAAAGTCCAATAGTAAATTATTTCACCTTGATCTAATCCATTCCATGACCTCTTACTAACATTTATAAATTCAGTAAAACTCATATTAAATTATAAAATGCAAACCAAATATAATTAAGCATTTTTAAGTTATTCTCTCAGATGTTAAAATGACCTGTACAATTAATGAATAACTTATTATTATACTTAGACTTTACATAATGTTCTGCCATTTGAAGTGGTTGTTTCTTGCCTGTTAGGCAAATTGGATCCCAAAAGATCAGCTCATGCTTGTAAGACATCACTAATTATTTTCAAAAATTGTTTAAAATTATGTAATGCAAGATTAAGGTTCTTGAAGGACAAACAAATCATACAAAATATATTAACAATACTTAAATATAATGTTAAGTTTTGTTGTCACTCACAGAGCTTGCTTCAAGATTTATTGGTCTCTATTTAGTTCTGTTGTGGATTACACAAAGACAACATATGGTGGAAAATATTCAAGGTAATGAAGGTAGTAGCAAAGGGATTGGATTAACACAAAATCTCAGATTCATTCATTCAATTATTGTATCAGCACTTTTGGAGACTCCACTAAATGCCGCTTCCTGCTGGGTACTGGGGAAAATATAGAACCATCTTTCTATATGAAGAATTTGAAATTTAGAGTAAAATATACACTAGTAAAGGGATGGATGAATTGTGTGTAATGCTTTACCAGAGGCCTTTTAGATCCTGGCATATAGAAAGAAGGGAAATTTCACCTGAGAACTGAAAAATAAGTAGAAAGAAAGTAGCCAAGTAGAGAAGTGAAAATAAAGAAGCTGTATTCCAACCAAACGATGTACAAAATTCATTGTTATAAATGAGAAACTGAGAATATGAAACATGGATGGAGCATGGGCATTGCATGGGGGAGTCACAAGAGATGAAACTTGTCTGGAAAAGCAGGAGCTTGTTTAGTAAGGGTTGAATTATCTACCCTAAGGAGTTTGGAGTTCATATTAATGTCAACATAGGAACAACAGGATAAGATTTTGATGATAGAAAATATACTCAAGCTGGCATAAATATGAGACTGTGGCAAAGCTGGAGGCTAGGATTAAAGGTAAAAGGGAGTAATCTGGAAAAGTTGTGGTAAAAAACTAAATAAAAAAAAGAATATGCAGGATGATAGAATTAGACATATTTGAGAAAAGAGATTAAATTATTAGTGGTCTTCAAGAATTAATTCATCATGGGTGAAAAGTAGAAGGATATACGAAATATGTTTTCTTGGTTTCTTACCTGGATGACTGACTAAAAGATGATAAATTTCATCACTGATCTAGAAAATATATGCGCAAAGGCATATGTATGGAGTAGAGTGCATTTTGAATTGGTGATTTCTCTTTTAAACATAATCAATTTTGGTTCCTCTGAAATAGTTAATTGTAGCCTGGGAAGCTGCTGGGTACATGTAGCCAGAATTCATAGGATAAAACGGTCCTAGTGAATTAGACTTATGCATTACTGGCTTGTACATGACAACTGTTCTCATAGCATTAGATGACAGCTCTCAAGAGTGTCCAAAAGGGAGATGAGTTGTCTTATGGTAGAATTCTAAAATATTAGCATTATTTAAAGCACAAAGGAAGCAGATCCACCTGGGAGAATACAAGTGGACAGATATATGGGAAAACACAAAGATTCTGGTGAATTTGAAACCAAAATATATTGGTTTTCTAGATGAATGGTGATTTGAATGGTGTCTTGTGCTACAGTAGAAGTCAACTACGAAGACTTCATTGAGTTTAGGGATAAGAAGGGTGTTGGTGAACTTGATAAGAGTCATTGCACTGCAATGCTGAGAAAATTCATCAGAATACAATACATTGTTATAAATGTGAGGGAAGAAATGAGTGTTAGTGACTTTTCCAGGATGTTTGCTCTTACAGGAGTGAAGAGAAACTAACGGATAAAAGAGGTAAAGGTAGAAGAAAAGAAATTGAAGGTCACTGGTAAGCTTTTTGCATATATCTTGTTTTTATATTGGTGGGAAAGATGGGTTAAAGAGCAAGAATATTATTTGAGACAAAGAGTATGGTAGCCAAAATATAAATTTAATTGTTAGAAAGAAAACACTGTCCACCAGTTTCTTCCTGTTTCCCATGAAAGCAGGGAGGTTTTTGCAGCTGGTGACAAGAAATTTAAAATTTCTCCGTTTTGTTACTTTAAATTCTCTTCTGATATTAGAATTATTGACATCTACTGAAATACCAACTGAGGGGAGTGGTATGGCAAATGATGAAAAAAGTCAAAGGGTCTGAAATAGTAACACAGACTGGGAAACAGAAAGTTGATACAGAAAAACAAATGTAAATGACTATTTGATTTTTAATATGTTAATTTTGTAATTGCTCACTTTTGCATGGATTGTGTTTTTGGTCATTTAGGTAGGACTGGTAACAGCAAATTCCTCAAATACCAAATTTTGGTGTGTCTGGAGGGAAATATGGTAAGAAAGTTTATGATGTTGCCAAGGGTAATTGTAATAATAAATCATAGAATCCAAGTTGTGTAGGGGAAAAATTGATTAAAGAAAGTGATATACTTGATAAGGAATAACTAGTGAGGCTTAAGGAATAGTGATATGAGTGAATAATTAAAATTTGTAGTGTCATATCCAGGGTGTAAAAGGAAGGGAAAAAGATTGCAGTCATAAAATAATGTTTTATTTTGGATATTTAGAATTTGATCAATTTCCAGATGAAATAAGGTCCAAGATGGAGTCATGTATGTGGGAAACTCAAGTGAATTGTTAGTGGAGTAACTAATAATAAAATATATTGAATCTGAAAAGCTGTATTATTAAATGTATGGCCTATGTGGGCATTGATAGCAAGATTGTGGAAGAGGGATAGAATAATCGTGGAGGCAAAATCTTTTATGGATTAAAAGGAATGTGACTTTTCTGTAACCTAAATCTTCTTTGAAGAAAAAATGAAAAAATTAAGATATTGGGGGAATAAACTGAAGAAAATGTCACTGTACATACAGGACAAAAGATCTTACAGTGATGAAAGGCAAAATGTCAAAAAAAAAAACCTTTAATATATTTTTTCATTAATTTTTATTATCCAGGATTTTTTCTATTTTTTTTTCTTTTTAAATTTCTTTTGTATTTTCTTTTTTATTTTTAAAACTATCATTAATTCATTTTCTCATTAATTGTATTTGGATATTTTATTGGCTTCATTTTTGAAAAGGTCTTGGATCACAGAAGGGTAGCAACTGTGGCAGGGGAATATCATTTGTGTGGGATGTCAGTGATGGGAGATTCATGGGAGGAAGCTCACCTGGGCATACATATAAGGAATATAAATTTGTTCAAATACTCATGGAGCATTGCCATGGTGAATGGAGATTCACACAATAACTGAAAGAATATCGAACTCCCATCCTGGGGAGCTCTGCAACATTCCCTAGTGGAACAAAAAGAAACCCCTGAGTACAGGGGCAATGAGTCGTGAAGGAGGATGGTCCATTGATGGGCCCTTGATATTGATGACTGTGCTTATGAACCTTTACTCTTGAAATTGAAACTTAACCTAGTATTATAGGGTACCTAAGAGTTACCTCCTGAAAGCCTCCTTGTTGCTCAAATGTGGTCTCTCTCTAGGCTGAACTCAGCATATAAATACATTACCTTCCATCCAGTGTGGGACATGACTATCAGGGATAAGCCTCATTGGCACTGAGGGATTACTACCAAGCACCAACTAACAATGAAACTGACCAAAAGGGGGAAAGGGTAAAAAGAAATGAGTTTATATGGCTAAGAGACTTCAAAGTGAGTCAGGAAGTAATTCCAGAGGTTATGCTTATGCATGTCTTGGCAGGATCTCGTTGACAGCCAAAGTAGATACTAAACCAAATAGTGTGACTCTTGAGGGCTCTGAAGACATCCAGACACTATAGTCAGGGCAGATAGTCAGGAGTTAGGTGCCTTGCCACTGGGCCCTACTTTGGAATTTATGCTCCCCAGTGTGACAGAGTTGGACTCATTTGTGGTTTCCCTACACATGGCTCTTCTCTCCTTCTATTTGAATCTATAATTATTACTAGAGTTCGTAAGTATACATCCAAGAGACATAAATCTTTGGGCTGCCATGTCCCACCTGGGCCCTGAATCTCAAGGGAGTTGCAAAACTTGCTCTCCAGTTCATTGGTCTCACCAAGGACAAATAACAAGGAGGTGATGATGAACAACCACCATACCAAGGAACTGAAAGAGTCTACAACTGCAAGTAATAGAGTCCCATCCATCTGCCCTATAGGATTGAAGGCCCCTCTCAATTAGAGGTAGAGTGGACATCACCATCCCAGAATCCTCAGAATGGAATGTATCTTTATGTAGATGTCTTTACCAATATGCAAAGTCACCAGGCTGAAGAGTTTGGTTTTGAACATCATTGTTTCCCTATAGCATGCTGTGAAGGAATTGTTTTATCAAAGTTTCATCTTTTTTTTAAAGTTTTGATAGTTCCTGACAATAGGTTATCATATTTTTTTTTATGAGACAGGGATCAGATATTCCAGAGTTTATTTTCATAGGTCCTCCTGTTATAATTTCAAATGTTTCAAATGGGGATAATTTATGTTTGCAGAAAGGAATGGACCTTATAATTAATAAGACTATAGGTAAGGCTTTTGGCCATTGTAGATTGAAATATTCCATGAATTTAGGTAATTGAGTTTTAATTATACCACCCTGAGGATTGGGGTGAAAGGCACAATGAAAATGTAGCTGAAAAGGTTATATTTTGAATATTGTTTTCAGAATTTCTCATATAAAGTGGGTTCCTCTACCACTGTGAAGTTCCAAGGGAATTCTCCAATATAGAATTATTTTTTTCTAGCAATACATTTGTGATGTGTTGGATTTCCCTGAAGACAATGGCAGTTAGTCTACAGAGAAAGATTTCAGCCCAACCAGAGTACATACAAACCATGAAAGTATATTTATAACCTTGCGATGGAGTAATTGAATAAAATCCAATTGCTAAATTTCAAAAGATCCAGTTGGTAAGGGAAAATGTCCTTGAGAGCTAGGGAAAGGTTTTTCCTGGATTAGGTTTTGGACAAATTAAACAATTGTGATATATTTTCATAACTATTTTAGGGCATAGTTTAAGAAATATTGCTTTCCTTAGCTTACCATTTTATCAGTATTCCAGGGAGACATATTATGAATAATTTCCAAAACTGTTTCCTGGTGACAATTAGGGAAGAGGACTGGTTTATCATTAGGGTCAAATCATGATTTAAATTGCAGGCTTATAAAACCAGCCAGCAGTTTTCCTTTTTTTAAAAATCTGATCAGCAGCAGTTTGTTGAGCCTCAAGGAATAATGTTCTTATGTTTCCAATAGAATCATTTGGTTTAAAACTCATTATAGAAATGAATACGTTTAAATTTTATTGCTGCATTTTTGCAGCTGTATCTGCCATATGGTTGCTGTACTTTCCTCTATATTTGCCTCTTAATTACTAGAAATTTTTGTTTTAATTATAGCCAAAGCCTTCGTTAACAGTGTACCATCTAGTAATTCCATGACATAAGAGCTGAATTTTTTTCTTCATTAGAGCTGAAAGAAAAACAAACAAACAAACAAACAAAAAAAAACACCTCTTGGTTTCCATAATTTCCCCAAATCATGAACATGCCCAAAGGCATACTGATTATCAGGGTATATATTTGCTCTTTTTCCTTCTGCAAGTATACATGATCTTATGAAGGTAAAAAGTTCAGCTTGCTGGGCTGACGTGGTATTAGATAAAAAATTTGCTTCTATTATTTCATGGTTAGAAGTAATAGGATATCCAAAAGGTTAGATTTGGAGTTTAACATACTAATCATCTGCATATCAGATAACATCTACATTATCAATTGGCATTTCTTGTAAAACGATTTGAGGGTTAACAATTTTTCACTTAAAGCTATGCAGTCATGAAAAGTTTTGCCAGAAACAGTAGGAAGTAAGTTAAGTTTGGGACAACAAAAAAGAAGACATTAGGAGAGGAAAGTAAGAGAATTTTCTAAGAAGTTTGTATTTTGGTACAAGGGCTTCAATAGAATGAAGGGTATAAATAGTGAAGGAAGATTCCATAATTAATTCCTCAATTGGTTCTAAAAGCTTTGCTTTTCTAGTAATGGACCTCATGCAAGGGGGTAGTCCCTTGACTGTGGTATTCAATTGTTGGCTATAATATCCTAGAGGTCTATGTTGGTCTCTGCTTGTGAAAGGAAACCATTTCATTTCCCTTCTCTTCTATGGGCAAGGAGATAAAAGAGTCATTTCTAATTAGGGTGTCCCAGAGTGGGAGTGCCAGCAATCTGCTTTATTTCCTTGAAGGAAGTCTGACTAGCTTCATCTCAAATAAGCTCAATTTGTTTAGCTTTAAACAAGGCATAGAAAGGTTGAGCCATCAAAGAAATTTAGGAATTCAATTCCTATAATATCCTGCAATGCCTAAAAATCCTCTTAATTGAAGTTTAGTCTTGGGAGAAGGGAAGGTTAGAATGCATTTGGTTTTGTCCCAGTCTAGGAGGAAATTCTGGTGACAGAGCTAGGTAGGGGAAGAAGAATGCAGGCTATATCTGTAAGCCATGTGGAACATACATGGGTTGGAAAAGTATATAAAGAAGATGGTGGTTAAATTTTATTTCTTTGAAAGATAATGAATATATATGGGACTTCAATCCTTATCCTGGTCTGTTTTGCTGTGTGCCTTTCATGGAATAAGTGTTTTTTCTGGCAGGCAGCCTATGCTCTAGTTGCTCGACCTGTGATGAGGTAGTCTTTAGTTGCACGGAAATTTTCTTTAGGGTAGCAAGTGACCTTGTGTCGATCTGGCCCGTCTGTGACCACCTTATCCTTTAATCTGGTCTTGGGAAGTGGAGGCTTCTTATCAAAAGGTGACAAGTGCACTAATAACATTTAGAGGCCCATCCCATGCAAACCAAAATATTCATTTGTTTGCTCACAGTCAGAACAGAGGTCAAATTGATTTTAAAAGAGGTGGGCCTCCATTGAAAAGAGCTCAATACCAAAGTGGGAATTATTCACATTTGAGAACTCACCAATCAAGGAAATTTTCCTTGTATACCCTAAAGGGCAAACACAAAAGACTGCTGCCACCAGCTCAAATCAGAAGAACCTACATTCAAATACACACAAGGAGTACTGGTACCAGCCTAAACCAAAAGAACCCAAGTCCAAATACCCTTCACCAGAAGACAGTCAAAAAAAGGCAAGAACCTCAACCAAAAAGAGGGAGTTTTGGAATTGAGAGGACTCACTGACAGGAATACAGGCCATCGGGGAAACTGCAGAGTTGAAGGGGCTCATGCAGGTCTCTGGGATTTAATTCAGTGGCAACTCCTGGGTCAGGTCAGTGATCACTTCAAATCCCACTTCTGATGACATGTAATGTCAACTGAGAAATAACAAACTAAGTAGCAAGACAACAAAGGCAATTATTTGGGAATTTAGAATTCATATTCAGGGAGCACAGATTCAGGTAGCAACCCAAATCATGCCTCATTTTGACACTTTCAAGCAAGGGTTTTTAAAGAAATAGAAAAAGATTATATAAGTTGTCTTTATTGGTGGTTATTTGGGGTGCTTCAAATGTCCTTCAGGTTATATAGTTAACTGAGTTCCTTATTTTGTGTTTTGTTTATGATGTCCCTGTGTCCTTAGGGTTTTGAGGAACATAGTTGTATAAGTCTTTGCATACTTTGGCAGTTTGTGATATCTGCCTGAGATATCACAGTAATCTCCAGACTGATACCTTGACACCACTTTAAATCTCTTAGCCATAGTAAATCTGTGATGTTTTATTTTATTTTTTACAGATTAATGTGAGAGTACGAATCAATGGAAGAATGTTAATAATGGGCTACTGGTTAACTGAATCTTTGATTCAAAATGGCTATCCTTATTGATATCAAAATGTTAGATGGGGGAATGTGGGAAGATGGCACAGGATTAGACAGACAAGGCTCAAGTATCTCACAAAAACAATGGAGAAAGAGCCAAACACTGGCTGAGGGATCTGCTTTGGAGGTCAACAGACCAAGACCGTGCTTCACAACTCACCAATGAGTTGTGAAAAACCAAAAGCTGGTTCTTTGAGAAAAATAATAAAATTGAAAAACTCTAGCTAGCCTAACAAAGAAAAAAGAAAAAATGCAAATACATAAAATAAGAAACGAGGAAGGGGATATCACCACTAACCTCCCAGATATAGAGTATCATAAGAGGACACTTTGAAAAATTGTATGTCCACAAGATGGATAATTTAGATGAAATGGACAAATTCCTAGAAACACACAAGCAGACTACATTGATGAAAGAAGAAATTGATGAACTCAACATACCAATCACAAATAACAAGATTGAATTCATCATCAAAAACCTCCCAACTAAGAAGAGCCCAGGGCCAGATGGTTTCACAGTTCAATTCTATGAAACATTCCAGAAAGTACTAAAACCAACCCTGCTTAAATTCTTCCAAAATTTACAAGTAGAGGGAACATTGCCTAACTCATTTTACGATGCCAGCATCACCCTAATACCAGAGCCACACAAGAAAGAAAAACTATAGACGAATCTCTCTAATGAATGTACATGCTAAAATCGTCAACAAAATAGTTGCTAACCATATTCAACAACACATCAAATGAATTAAACACCATGACCAAGTAGTTTCATCCCTGGTATGCAGGAATGGTTCAACATAAGAAAATCATTCAATGCAATACACCAATTAACAGATCAAAAAAACAGAATCACATGATAATCTCTAATGACACAGAAAAAGCATTTGACAAAATACAACACACTTTCCTGATACAAACACTTCAAAAGATTGGAGTAGAAGGAAACTTCAAGATGATAAATGTTATATATAAGAGACCCACTGCTAACATCATATTCAATGGTGAAATGCTAAAAGCTTTCCCTCTAAGATCTCAAACAGGACAAGGATTCCCACTGTTACAGCTCTTATTTAAAATTGAGTTCAAAGTACTTACTCTAGCGCTTAGGCAAGATAAAGATATAAAAGTCATCCATATTGGAAAGGAAGGAATGAAAATTTTACTATTTGCAGATAACATGATCTTATACATAGAAAACCCTGAGAAATCAACAAACCTTCTAAAACTGATAAATGAGTTCAGTAAAGTGGCAGGATATAAGATCAATGTGCAAAAATCAGTAGCATTTCTGTATACTAATAATGAGTAATCTGAGAAGGAAATAAAAAAAATTACTTTTACAATAGCAACTAAAAAATCAAATACCTAGGAATAAACATAACTAAAGACATAAATGACTTGTACACAGATAAATAAACAACATTGTTAAAGGAAATCAAAGAAGCAAAATAAATAGAAGCATATTCCCTGCTCATGAATAGGAAGTTTAAACGTCATTAAGATGTCTATCCTACCCAAACTTATTTACAGATTTAATGTAATCTCAATGAAAGTTAGCACAACATATTTAACTGAATTGGAATAGCTAAATATGAAATTTATATGGAAGGGCAAGGGGCCTTGAATAACCAAAAACATATTGAAAAAGAAAAATAAAATTGGAGAAATGAAACTATCTGACATTAAAACTTACTACAAAGCTCCAGTGGTCAAAACTGCATAGTATGGACACAAGGTTAGACATACTGACCAATGGAACAGAATTGAGGGTTCTTATATAGATCCTCTCACTCTCATATAGGTCAACGGATATTCAAAAGGCAACCAAGCACACTCAATGGGAAAAAAAGGCCTCTTCAACAAATAGTGGTTGAAGAACTGGTTATCCATATTCAAAAGAATGGGAGATGATCACCATCACACAAACTATACAAAAATTCACTCAAGATGGATCAAAGATCTAAATATAAGAGCCAACACCATAAAGATCCTGGAAGATAATGTAGGGAAGCATCTACAAGATATTGTAGTAGGAAAGGGTTTCATAAACTTTACACCCAAAACATGAGCAAAAAAAGAAAAAAAAAATAGATAAAAGGAACCACCTTAAAATTAAAAAAACCTTTGCACTTCAAAGAAGTTTGCCAAGAAAGTGAAAAAGCAGCCTCCACTTTGTTTGGTAATCAACTATTCCATATGGGCATAATATCCAGCATATAAAAAGAAATCATAGATCTCAAAAATAAAAAGACAAATAACCCATTTAAAAAATGGGCAAGTGATTCGAATAGACACTTACCAAAGAAGAAATACAAATGGCTAAAAAGCACATGAAAAGATGCTCAAAATCACTAGCTATTAGGGAAATGCAAATCAAAACTGCAATAAGATATCATCTTACACACATTCGATTAGTGGTTATTAATAAAACAGAGGACTACAAATGATGGAGATGATGTGGAGGAAAGGGAATACTTATCCACTGCAGGTAAGAATGTACAATGGTGTAGCCATTGGAAGACACTTTGGCCGCTCCCCAGGAGGCTAACTATGGAACTGCCATATGATCCAGCAACCCCATTTGCTAGGTATATATCTAGAAACATTGTCAGCAGGGACACAAACTGATATATGCACACAAATTTTCATAGCAACATTATTCACCAGTGCCAAAATTTGGAAGCAACCCAAATGTCCATCAACAAATGAATGGATAAGCAAATTGTAGTATATGCATACAGTGGAATATTACTCAGCTGTAAGAAGAAATGCAGAATTAACACATGGGATAACATGGATGAATCTTGAAGACCTTATGTTTTGTGAAGTAAGCCAGGCACTGAAGGACAAATACTGCATGATCTCACTGATATGAATTAAGCAAATTGAGCAGACTCCCTGAGCTAGAGTCTGGAGGATAAGTTTACAGAAGGCAAAAAGGGAATAGATATGAGCAAAATCTATGATAAGGTAGAAGGGAGTGGTTGTGCAGTGGATGGGCTTGACAGAGATACAGTGATGCTATTGGGTTCAGTGGTGCTGCTATGCGAGGGGAGTATGCTCAGGGGTTTGTTTGGATTATCCATGGAACTGTGGGGGGAAGGTTGTGGGAAGAAGCAGGTGAACTCTAGGGATTTGCAGGTCTGTGGTTAAAACTACAATGTTGGGAATGTTTTTTAGGCAAGTATGGCATGGAAAGATTTCTGGTACAGTGTGTTGGATGTGGGGGTGCATACATGACAGGGTGTACCTGGGGCTGGCTTCTATGGAATAGGCAAGTATTCATCTTGTCAGAGAGTATTATATCGGTGTGTGGAGACCCACAGAATAAACAAAAAAGTATTAAATTCCCATCTTGGGGACTCATGCTATGTTCTCAAATAGAGGGCCAAGGATCTCTTGAGAACATAGGCAGTGCCTAGTAAAGAAAACAGACCAATATGTAAAGCCCTCAATATTATTGCTAGTTATGAATCTTATTCTTCAAAGGTGAAACTTAGTGGTTACCATAGATCCTGAGGGGAGGGGTAAGGAAGAATGGAATAGATGGACCATACAGCATTTTTAGGGCATTAGAATGGTTCGGCATGATTTCGCAATAATGGACACAGACCATTTTAAATTTCAACAAAATTTATAAAAGTGTATGGTCCAAAATATAAGTCATAATGTAAATCTTTGGCTATGATCAGTAGCAATGCTTCAATATTTGTACATCAATTATAACACATGTACAATCCATGTGTAAAATATTATTAATAAGGCAGAGGGGAAATGGGGGAGAGCATTGGGTATGCAGGAATCCATTATATTTTCTATGTGACTTTTTTATAACTTGAAGCTTCTTTGAAGATAAAATAAATAAATAAAAAAGACACCAGGAGAATATATGGAAAAAAATCTCACTCAACATACAAGAAAACAGATCTTAAAGCAATGAAAGACATATTATCTAAAAAAGCTTATTTAATTATTTTAATTTTAATTTTTAAAATTTTTTGTAATTTACATATTATTTTTTAAATTATTATTATTTCATTATTATTTTTATTTGGTTATTTTCTTGACTTCATCTTTGGAGAGATTTTGGGTCACAAAAAGGTTACAACTGTGGCAAGGGAGGAACATTGGTGCAGGGTGTCAGTGATTGGTGAATGCATGGGAAAGGGTTCATCTGGTGCATGCCCCCAAGGTATACAAATGTGTTCAAGTATTATTAGGGCATTGTCATGGTGGGTAGAGATCCATACAATAACTGAAAGAATATCAAATTCCCATCCTGTGGAGTTGTGCTAAATTCTCTAATGGGACGACAAGAATCCTGTGAGTATAGGGGTGGTGCCTAGTGAAGGAGAACAGTGCATGGCTCCTGATATTTATGCTTGCACTTGGGAACATTTTCCTTTGAAATTGAACTTTGCCTAGTATTATATGTTGCCTAAGAGTTACCTCCTGAGGGCCTCCTTGTTGCTGAAATGTGGAAATGAAGCTTCTCTCTAAGCCAAACTCAGCACATAAATGTACAACCTTCCCCCTGGCATGGGAAAAGACTCCCAAGGATGGTACCCTGGCACTGAAGGATAATTACTAAGCACCAACTAGCAATGCATTTGAAAAGGCCTTGACCATAAGGGGGATATGGTAAATGCAAATTAGTTTTTATGACTAAGATATTTAAAAGTGAGTAAGGAGGTTATTCCAGAGGTTATGCTAATGAACATCTCAGCAAGGTATCATTGAGTGCCATTGTAAATATTGCCTCCAATAGCTGGGCTCCTGAGGCCTCTAGAGACATCCAGACATTACAGGCAGTGCAGACAGCTCAGGAGTTTGGGACCTTGCCAGTGGGCCTTACCTTGGAAATTATGGTCCCCAGTGTGGCAGAGTTGGACTCATTTGTTGTTTTCCTACATTGCTGTTTTGCCCCTTCTATCTGAACCTATAGTTAGGAGTAGACTTGATAGGTGTATGTCCAAGAAACTTAAATCTTTGGTCCATCCATGTGCCAGTTGGGCCCTGAATCTCAGCAGAGTTGCAACACCTACTTTCCAGTTCATTGGACTCACCCAGGACAAGTAACAAGGTAATGGTGATGAATAAAGTCCATCCCAAGGAACAGTGAGAGTCAGCAACTGTGAGCAAGATAGCTCCATCCATCTGCCCCATGGGATATAAGACCCTTCTCAGGTAGAGGCAGAATGGGCATTACCATCCCAAAATTCTCAGGATTATGGATTGAAAAATGGACTAAAGTAGACTTATTAGTTTTCTACTATAAATTTATTGTTATTCTAGCAATGGAAGAACTTTTATCATTGAGGTGGAGGCAGTGGCCACTGGAGGTTCTAAGGGGAGGGAGAGGGACTAATTGGTGTAATATGGGGCCATTTTCAGGACATTGGAACTATCTTCAATGATGTTTCAATGACAGATATAGACCATTATATATTTTGCCATAACTTACACAATTGTGTGGGACAAAGAGTAAACTATAATATAAACTATAATCCACTGTTAGAGACAATGCTTCAATAAGTGTTCATCAATTGAAACAAATGTAACACACTAATGAAGGATGTTGTTAATGTGAGAAAGTGGGACAGGGAGGGAGTGGGGCATATGGAAATCCTCTATAATTTTATGTAACATCTATGTACTCTAAATATTCTTTAAAATTAATTTATTAAAAGATACATTAAAGGCACATAAGAGTAGATTTGAATTGCTTGAATATGGAATTAGTGATTTTGAAGAGAGAACAGCTGAACTGGAAGACAGGAGAACAGCGAGAGAAGAAAATGGAAAAAATGGGACAGGGTCTCAGGGAGTTGAATAGTAATGTGAAATGCAAAAACATAATCGGTGTCCCAGAAGGAGAAGAAAATGGAAAAGGGGCAGAAAGAATATTTGAGGAAATAATGACTGAAAACTTTCCTACCCTTATGAAAGACATAGATATCAATAAACAAGAAGGACAATGCACCCAAAACATAATAAATCTGAATAAAACTACCCTGACAGACCTACTATTCAGAATCACAAATATCAGAGATAAAAATAAGATTCTGAAAGCAGCAAGAGAAAAGCAAAGCATCACATACAAGACAAACTCTATAAGATTAAGTGCTGACCTCTCATCAGAAACCATGGAGGCGAGGAGAAAGTGGTATGATGTATTTAAGGTACTGAAAGAGAAAAACTGCCAGCCAAGAATTCTGTACCTAGCAAAGCTGTCCTTCAAAAATGAAGAGGAGTTCAAAGTCTTCACATACAAACAAAAACTGATAGAATATGATACCAAAAGACCAGCATTACATGAGATACTAAAGGTCGTGCTGTAGCCTGAAAAGAAAAAAAACAAGGGTGAGAGACTTGGAGAAGAGAGTGGAAATGAAGATTATTAGAAAGGGTAAATTAAAGAGTGAAAATATAGACAGTAGTACAATATGACAATAGAAAGCCAAAGTCATAATGGATTTAGTAAATAATATCTTTACATAAAAATGTTGAATGTTTATAGCTGGACTCTGCAATCAAAAGACATAGAATGATAGAATGGAGAAAAATAAGAGCCATCTATATGCTGTCTGCAAGAGACTTTCCTCAAACATAAGGACACAACCAGTTTAAAGTGAAAGCTTGGAAAAAAATATTCCATGCAAATCGTAACCAATAAAGAACTGGAGTAGCAATACTAACACTGGGCAAAAATAGATTGTAAATGCAAAACTGTTATAAGGGATGAAAAAGATCATTATATATTAATAAAAGGGGAAATTCAACAAGAAGAAATGACTGTATTAAATATTTATGCACCTGAACTCAGTGCCTCAAGTTACATGAGGCACACACTGGCAAAGCTGAAGGGAGAAGTAGATGTCTCTACAACAATAGTTGGAGACTTCAATACACCATTCTCAGTATTGGATGTTCTATCCAATACTGATGTTCTATCCAACAGTAATAGAAAGAAACAGAGAGCTTGAATAATATGATAAATGAATTAGATGTAAAAGACATCTATAGAGCATTGCCCTCCAAAACTTCAGGATATATATTCTTTTAAAATGCCAATGGATCCTTCTCCAAGATAGACCATATGTTGGGTTACAAGATGAGTCTCAATAAATTTAAAAACATTGAAATTATACAAAATACTTTCTATGTTAATAATAGAATAAAGCAAGAATTCAATAATAGACCGAAAAAAGGAAAATTCATAAATACATGGTGATTAAACAACACATTCTTAAATAATCAGCAGGTCTAAGAAGAAATTGCAAGAGAATTCAGCAAATATCTTGAGATGAGTTAAAATGAGAACACAACATATCAAAACCTTTGGGACACCACAAAGGCAGTGCTGAGAGGGAAATTTATATCCCTCAATATTTACATTACAAAAGATGGAATAGATCTTATCATAGCTTACAAAATTGTGCAGGAGAGAGGGTAAACTACAATGTAAACTGTAACCCATGCTCAGTGGCAGTGCTCCAAAATGTGTTCATCAATTATAACAAACATACTACACTAATGAAGGATGTTGTTAATGTGGGAAAATGTGGGAGGGGTAAGGAGCAGGGCATTAGTGAATCACCTGTATATTTTATGTAGCATTTATGTAATCTAAGTATCTTTGAAGCCTAAAATAAAAATGTATATCTTTTAAAAAAGGATTAAAGACCTAAAATTGAAGACCTAACTGCACATCTGGAGGAACTAAGAAAGAATAGGAAAATAGTCCCAAACCAAGCCCAAGGAAAGAAATAGTAAAGTTCACTGGAGAAATAAGTGAAATTGAGATTTAAAAAACACAATAGAGAGAACCAACAAAACCAAAAGTCAGTTCTTTGAGATCAACAAAATTGTCCAACCCTTACCAAGACTGACAAAGGAAAAAAGAGAGAAGACACAATTGAATAAAATCAGAAATGAGAGGGGGACATTACACTGACCCTGTAGAAATAAGAACGACCATAAGAAGATACTATGAACACTGTATACCAAAAAACTGGAAAATATAGACTAGATGGGCTAATTCCTAGAAACACACAAACCACCTACACTGAATCTAGAAGAAATAGAAGACCTCAAGAAAGCAATCACAAATGAAAAGATTGAAATAGTCATCAAAGACTTACCAAAGATGAGAAGCCCAAGAATAGATGGCTTCACAGGGGATTTCTACCAATCATTCCAAGATAACCTAATACTGATCTTGCTCTAGTTCTTCAAAGAAATCGAACAGGAAAGAATGCTACCAAACTCATTCTGTGAAGCCAACATCACCCTAATACCAAAACAAGATAAAGATACTTTGAAAATAGAAAATCACAGAACAATATCTCTAATAAACATAGTTTCAAAAATCCTTAACAAAACACTTGCAATCAGAATCCAAAAGCACATTAAAATAATTATACCCCATGATCAAGTGGGTTTTATCCCAGGTATGCAAGGGTTGTTCAACAAAAGAAAATCAATCAATGTAATAAACCACATTCATAAGTTGAAGAAGAAAAATCACATTATCCTCTTAATTGATGCAGAAAAGACATTTGACAAAATACAGCACCCTTTTTTGTTTAAAAAAAAAAACACTCTAAATGATAGGAATAGAAGGAAGCTTTCTCGATATGGCAAAGTGCATGTATGAAAAAATCTACACCTGGCATTGTATTCAACAGTGAAAGACTAAAAGTTTTCTCGGTGAGATCAGGAACAAGGCAAGAATTCCCACTGTCAGCTTTATTATTCAGTATTGTGGTAGAAGTTCTAGCTATAGCAATTAAGCTAGATAAAGAAATAAAAGGCATACAAATTGGAAAGGAAGAAGTAAAACTTTCACTATTCATTGATGATATGATCCTCTATTTAGAAAATCCTGAAAAATCCACATCAAAGCTACTAGAAGTGGAGGGTTACAAGATTAGTATGCAAAAAATCAATAGCATTTCTATACACTACTGATGTGCAGTCTAAGAGGAAATCAGAAAAAAATCCATTTATAAAAATGGCTAAAATGATCAAATATTTAGGAATAAACTCAACCGAGGACATAAAAAACCTGTATTGAGAAAACTGCAAAACATTGCTAAAAGTAACTGAAGAAGACTTAAATAAATGGAAGGACATTCCGTGTTCATGGATTGGAAGACTAAATATCATTAAGATGTTAATTCTACCCAAACTAATTTACAGATTCAACACACTCTCAATAAAAACCCCAACAACATTTTTTGCAGAAATTGAAAAGCCAATAATCAAATTTATCTGGAAGGGAAAGGAGCTTTGAATAGCCAAAAAGGTCTGAAAAAATAATGAATTTGTAGGACTCTCAAATCCTGAATATATGCATATATATTTATATATCATTTTACAAATATTGGTATGTACTGTGAAAAATCTTGATTTTTATGAACAATAAAAAAAAAAAAAACATATTACTTAGCTACAGTGGTAAAAACAACATGATACTGGCATATGGACAGGAAGATTGACCAATGGAACAAACTGAGACCATCACATATACAGTCAAGTGATTTTTGGAAAGGCTGTTAAGCACACCCAGCTGGACCCGAACAGTCTATTCAACAAATGGCGCTGGGAGAACTAGATAGCCATATACAAAAAAGAAAAAGAAAAAAAGAAAGAAAGAAGACCTGCATCTAACACCTTATACAAAAATTAACTCAAAATGGATCAAAGACCTAAATATAAAAACAACAACCATAAAACTCCTAGAAGAAATTATAGGAAAACATCTTCAAGAACTTTTGGTAGGTGATAGTTTCTTAAAACTTACACTCAAAGCATGAGCAATAAAAGAAAAAATAGATAAATGGGACCTTCTGAAAATTCAACTCAACACTTTGGTACCTCAAAAGACTTTGTCAAAAGGGTGAAAAGGCAGCTGACTCAATGAGAGAAAATATTTGGCAATCATATGTCTGATAAGGGTTTAATACCCATGATACATAAGGAGATTATACAATTCAACAAAAAGACAAACTATCCAATTGCAAAATGGGCAAATGACTTAAAAAGACAACTGGTGAAAGAGGAAATACAAATGAAGAAGCAGCACATGAAAAAAAGTTCGATTAGGGAAATGCAAATCCAAACTACAATTGAATATCATTTCACACCTATTAGACTGGCCGCTATTAAAGTCAGAAAATTGTAAATTTTGGAGAATATGTGGAGAGATCAGAATGCTTATTCACTATCGGTGGGAATGTAGAATGGTACAGGCACTGTGGAAAACTGTTTGGCAGTTCCTAAGTCAGTTGAATATGACTTGTCATGGGGTGCGGCAATACCGTTACTATGTATATACCCAGAAGTACTGAGAGCAGGTGACACGAGTAGACATCTGCACACAAATATTCATAGCACCATTATTCACGGTGGACAAAAGTTGGAAACAACCAAGGTGTCCATCAACTGATGAATGGATAAACAAATTTTGGTGTATACACAGGATGGAATATTATGCAGGGGTAAAGAGAAATGAAGCTGTAAAACATATGACAACATGGACATTATGTTGAGTGAAGCAAGCCAGACACAAGAGGACAAACACTGTATGATTACCTTATTATAAACTATATTATATGAAATATAAATGTTATGTGAAATATGAATATGGGTAAAATTGCATATATAAGACCATTTTCTTTTTCTTTGAAGCTGAACAAATGTAGGTTAATGCAACAAAATGTTAATATTAGACCAAAAAAAAATCCAATACTGAAGGAGAACAGATACAGAGTACTACATATTTTATGACTCCATTTATATAAAATGGATGAAATTAGATTATTGGCTATGTAGGGTGAGGAAGGAATACAAAGGGATGTGGAGTCTTTCTTTTTGGAGTAATGAAATTGTTCTAAAATTTTTGAGATGATGAATGTACAACATTGTGATTATACTAAAAGCCATTGATTATACACTTCTGGTAAAACATATGGTATGTGAATATATCTCAATTAAACTGCTCAATAAACAAATAAATATTTGTGCAAGAATAGCCAGAAATGGCAGATTTGTACATCAGGGAAACAGAGAGATTTAGAAGTTAGGAATTTTCTTTTTTGTTTTTTGTCTGATTTTGTTTATTATTATTATTGAAATAATATAAATGCTTTAATAATGATTGAAGTGATGAATGTACAACTATGTGATTATATTAATTCCATTGATGGTACACTTTGGATAAATTGTATGCTTTATTAATATGTATCAATAAAATTGATTTGTTTAAAAAAATGTTAGATAAGCCTCACATAATCTTGAAGAAGTGGTCTAAGGTACAGGAAGACTGGGATTTTGTGATTGATCATTAGTGTAATATGTTTTAACACTGCATAACCATCACCCACCACTTCTCAACTTATTCCTCCAAGGACACAGATTTCACCAAGGCATTAAGAAATTTATTGTCAATGGTGTCAACAGCATCCTTGTAAAACTTTGCTGTGACTACAATAAGTACACTAGAGATGATTGGAAGCTTGCTTCAGTGGAATTAGATTCCCAGAGTGGAAAGAAGCCAATTGGCAGTATGTATGTCTAAGAAACAAAATGGGAGAAATGACCAAGATAAACCACAAATTCAAGTTCATAATCAATATGTTTTCTCTTGCAGACATCTGTATCAATGGCTCATGGCTCAAGTAGCTCCTAAGGAATTGAATAGATGGGAAACCAACCCATTTGTTAGCTCTCTTGTAATGAAGACTCATTCTATTTTTACATATTTAGGTTTTAGCTGTAAATTAGCTCATGTTGTCCTAGTAAGGAATCATAACCCCTATAAAATTTTCTGACCTAAGTCAGTTTATATTCCCAGGACACTTTGTATGAAAGAGAGGTCAGCTTCCTTTAAGGAAGTACCCTAAGCCAAGGTGCATATTGTATATTTTCCTCCAAGAATTCACATGGATAGCTAGCGGGGAAATTCTCAGTCCATCTCAAAGTTATTGTTTACTTATTCTTAACTGTCACTAATTCCTAGAGATGGTAAAACACTCATGAGGCCCACACTTCTTAATGTGACTAATATTTTTGGCCTGAGTGCAGTTCTCAGTGGATGCAAAGGGACCAGGTACACAGGATGTGATTATGCATGCAGACCCAAAGAGTGTTTTGAGTATATATGTATGGAATAAAACAGAATCTTCACACTAGATATTTTTCCCTTATCCTTACAATGAGGATAATTATTGCCTGCAAGTTCAAGTGGAATTCCTTAAAATTGTTCCCTCTAGAAGCCCTTAGTCACAATAATGAACAGAATGAAACACTGTATCCTTTAGGCAAGGGGAGAGGTTAGTGTTTTCTTCAAACACTTGACTGAATAAGACATCTATATAGACTAAACAGTAGTAACTTAACATGGGTTTAGGCAAACCCCTTTAATTTAGTGAGCTGTTCTTTTGCTAAGGGTGTTGATGGTATTCAATTATAGGGGACAATTGTCATGGAGAATTTCCTCCTTGGTCTGACTTAGGTAGAGTTTGTAGCTTTGTGTGTTTTTTTATTTTATTTTATTTTATCTTATTTATTTCATTTCATTTATTTTTTTAAGGATATATTACAATTTAAGGAATTCCAACACTCATTATACACATACAATTTCACATATGGTTTCTCTGTTTTGTATATGAGTTAGTGAAGATTCATTGACCATTGAAGGTCAATGAAGATTCTTCCACTTTCATTATATTTATATTGTGATGTCTCTCAGGCCATATGTCAACTGAAGGATTTGTTACATAGATGAAATGTAGATTGTACACAGTGTTTCTTCAGTATGAGAGATCTTTCATGAGTTATAGGTTAATTGTACAGCTGAAATCTTTTCTATATTCAAAACATTTATCATGTAAGTTTTCTCATATTACCAGGTATATTAGTCAGACAAAGGGGTGCTGATGCAAAATACCAGAAATTTGTTGGCTGCTTCCCTCACCAAAATCTGTTGCCAAGTGTTGGAGCAAGATGGCAGCCAATGTCTGCAAGGGTTCAGGCTTCCTCTTCCTCTTGAGGCTCCATGGTCCAAGCTTCTTCCAATATCAGCTGAAAGCTGGATTAAGTCTCAGTTCTCTCCCAGGCTTCTTTCTCTCTGGGTTCAGCTGCTCTGCTCTCTTCACAATGCCAGAGAGGAGGTGAATGTCTCATTTCTCTTCCCAAGGCCTCTGCAGTATATAATGGAACCTTATCTCTTTCCTCTTCTTCTCTGTTTATTTACTTGTCGGGGCTCTAGCATTAAAATTCCCACCTTCCTTCTCTGAGGTGCAGTTTCTCTGTGGTTCCTAGCCCACTATGGGGGTGGGGACTCAATGTCTTATGACATGGCCCAAAGCCTTAATCATTATTTAATCAAGTAAAAGTGAAATCTCTGAATCCAATATAATCTAATATGCCCAGAGGAACAGTTCAGTTTATAAACATAATCCAATATCTACCTTTGGAATTCATAAACAATATCAAACTGTTACACCAGGTTTTCTAAGTTAGAACAGTGGTTGAAGACTTTTTAACATCAATGTCATTGACAGGATTTTTCTCCAGTGTTAGTTTTCATGTTTTCTAATGGCAGAAACATAAAGGAAGGCTTTCCCACATTGATTACTTCATATGCTTTCTATGTGTGATTGTTTTCATGATGCCTAGGGGAAGAACAATGATGTTTTCCCCACATTGGTTACATTCATATGGTTTCCCTCCAGTGTGAGTACTCTTGTGTTCTAAGGTGAGAAAAATAAGTGAAGGCTTTCCCACATTGATTACATTTATAGTTTATTTCCATTATGAGTTTTTTCATGTTCTCTGTAATGAGAATAATAAGTGAAGTCTTTCCCATATACACATTTTTGGGTTTCTCTCCTTTGTGAGTCCTCTCATCTTTTCTAAGGTCAGAAAAATAAATGAAACCTTTCCCACATAGATGATATTTATAAGGTTTCTCTTCAGTGTGAGACCTATCATGTCGTCTAAGGTTAGAGCAATGATTGCAGTCTTTGCCACATATATGATATTCATAGGGTTTCTCTCCAGAGTGAGTCCTGTCATGTTTTCTCAGATCAGAAAAAGAAGTGAAGGCTTTCCCACATACACAGCATCTATAGAGTTTCTATCCAGTGTGAATTCTGTCATGTCAGATAAGTTGAGAAGGATGAGCAAAGGCTTTCCCACATTGATGACATTCATAGGTTTCTCTCCATTGTCAGTTCCTTTATACTTTCTAAGGCCACAGGTTTGACCAAATTTTTTACAATTTAGATGATATTCACATGACTTACTTCTAGTTTACACTTGTTTAAGTTGAGTAAAAAGATGACTGATTAGTGAGGGCTTTTCCAAATAGGTTTTTGAAATAGGGTTTCTTTCCCATATGAGTTAACACATGTTCTATCACAGTGGATCTGTCAGTGAAATCTTCTTGCAAATCACTACATTTAAAGGGATTCTTTTGAATGTGAGATCTCAAACACATGATGGGAAAGTGTCTTTCCTGCACAAAGGTTGCATAAATGTCATTTCTTTTTCTAAAAACCATTTACCCTGCCTGACCTCTGGCTTTGGGGAAATCTTATTCCTTCTGTCCACAGTTTTTCTCCTTGAACCAAATGGGAGATTGCATCTGATTTGCAGACCTGATATTTTGGACTAGATGACTGATATTCTCCAGCATCACATCTCTGAACAGCTTTCTCTGAGATGTGACCAGAAGAGCCCACTCTTCTTGAGAAAAGTCCATAGCTACATATTTGAAGGTCACTGACTCCATTTTCAATAACTCAGTTAACGACTCTCTTCCTCTGGGTTTTTATTCATAACAAAGCAAAAGCAGTAGGGGTTCAAATCCTCTCTGTACACATGGGTGAGGTCCCGCTCTTGTCCTGAGGAGATGTCTTAATTCCAGGCCTCAGCTTCTATGGCTTTCTTCTTGAAGCTATTTTCCCTTCAATCTCTCCCCTCCCTGTCCCTTTTAGTCCAGGCTGACAGTGGTTTTGTTTATCCGGATATTGCAAAAAAGTGTGGACATGCACTAGTAGCCTGAGAACTGCAGCACCTCTGTGCTCTGTGTGTTTTGAAAGGAATAAAAACACATTTATACCCTTAAAAACTGTACAATTGAACAGGCTTACTATAATGCTAAGCAGTTGCACCCTTTGAAGGATAAGCATTGGACTTTGAGGTTACTAGGTTTGCATAGTAACCTGAGAGACTGATACATTTCAGTCAATCTTCAAAATCCTCAACAGACTTTAGATGTCCTAAATACTTTATATTTACACATAAACACACTTCTATCCACACATGCATATGTAGGTAGGTTCTCAGTAATGACATGCACATTCTCTGTGCATGTCACTCAGCCTCTTTCCTCAGACACAACAGTTAATGCTAAATGGACCCTGTAGCAGTTTGATATTATTTATGAATTACCAAAGGAAATATAGTTTATATTTGTAAAATGATCAGTTTCTCTGGCATAAAAACCCTTTGATTGTGTTACAATCAGCTGAGATATCTGATTAAATTATGTTAAGATTAGGGGTCTGATCCAACTACATCATTAGAGTGTGACTCAGTGTTGAGTCTGAGGCCCCTTGGGGATAAAACAGAGGCTCACATGGAAGTAAACATACAGAGAAGAGGAATGCAGAGAAAGAGAGATAGCTCATTAGACAAAGCAGAGGTCCTGGGAAGAGAGATGGGACTGATTGTCTACAGCTGACCTTGTGAAGAGAACTGAGCAGCTTAACTCAGAAGGAAATGAGCTCTGGGGAGAGAGAAAAGCCTTATACCAGCTTACAGCTGAGATTGGAAGAAGCTGGGACCATGGAACTTTAAGAGGAAGAAGGACGGCTGAACCCTCACAGACATCACCCACCTTCTTACTCCAACATGTGGCCAATGACTTTGGGTGAGAAAATACCTCTTACGGTACCTTGAGTTGGACTATTTAGGGCCTTGTGACTGTAAGCTTCCACCCCAAATAAATACCCTTTATAAAGGAGAACAGATTTCTGGTACTTTACATCAGCACCCCTTTGGCTGACTAATACAGACACTTATACAAAATGGCCATATTAGTTGCTATGAGCTAAATCACATGGACCCTCCTTATCAAGGCTGATTTGGCCATCTCAACTTCAATGTGTTGAAAATTTTAACAATGGAGGCTACCATTGTGTTTCAGCTACACCTTAATTTTTTGGAAGGATTGATGACCCACTTGGCAAGTACATTGTTTAGATTAAACTACATGCTACTAATCCATAATGACAGGGGCATAGATTTTCCTTTCAGACACGGACACAATATTTGAATGAATTTGCTTCCTTTATTCATTTTATGGCCACTGTTTTCCTGCCATCCCTCCTAGATTTATACTGTATAATGCCTTATTCATAACATGGTATCCCAACAAATATTAATTGTGACCAAGAGATGCCTTAGATAGCAAAGGAATAACAGCAAAGACTCCAGTTTACAGTAATAGGTTTAACAGAATTGTGGAATAGTTAAGGAAGACTCAGTTATCATTATTGAGGTGTTCTTCATGTTTTGCTGTATGATTTAAAATGGCAGCCAATATATGAAGTCATTGGTCTTTATAAAGAATACCCAAGGTTCTAAGTGTATGAGGTGGACACATTCCCTCTAGTAACCAGGAAAATGAGCCTTGCAGATCTCCAAGAACAGAGTGTATAATTGACCAAAGGACCTAGACACTGAGTTTTGAAATCCGTTTCCACATTTGCACCAAAGGCATTCTTTTCAAAGAGAACTGCCAGTCAATGAGTGAGAGTGACAGGGATACAAAGGCCAGCTTGTTCTTGATAGATTCTTAACCCCTCTCCAAGCTGATTTTAGCTTACAGCCTTCTGACTTACTTTGGTGAACTTTCCTTAGACTGCATAATGTCTAGGAGGCTTCCATCTATCCTTCCTTCCTACTCTTTTTATTTGGTGAGCAGACTTGCATTTTATTCTGTTGTCACACCTCAACTTTTCTGTCTTCCTCCCTATTTTGCCCTGCACACACACAGCTGTTTCCCTTAATAATATCCTTTAATATTTAATTACATCCTCGTGTTTGCTTCTAAGAAGAGCCTGGGTTATACAATCAATTTAATATTCCATGAAATAGCTTACTAGAATTTTATTTCCTATCATTTTAATCTTGGGTTCAGTGGATTAGGAAGTGTTGTGCCAAAGTGAACAGTGCTTCCCTAAAGGACCACCCTCGATATTCTGATCAATTGATGTCTGAGTCAGCCCCTGGCTATCTTGTATGCTAATGGCCCTGACCCAACAGGGGTCACTCTATTGAGCAATGTGGTTGATCCCAATCACCAGAGGTAAATTAGAATATGCTACAAAATGGATCCAGGTAAACTATGTTTGTAATCCAGGTATTTAACAGTGTACCTTTTAATACTCTCTTAGTACACATTTTCAAAACAAACATACAGCCGCCCAGTAAAAACAAGATGAGCAAACAGTCATATCTTATCAGAAAGAAAGTTTGGAATACATTTCCAAGTAAATATTCCCATTCAACTAAAATACTTAGAAAGAATATCTAGACCAGACCATGAAGAAGACAGAGAGACAATGATTTGTAATTGCAATTTTATTGGGTGGTTATAGTTTTGTATGTCTCAGCTATGTGGATCTTTGTAACTTCACTTCGTCCTTTGTTTATTCAAAAAGCAGACTGTGTATGCAAGAAGCATTAAAGTATGGTTTGGGGATTACAAGAAGACATAATCCAAAAATGCCCCTGGTCCATGGTCTATGTTGTGAAAGACTATCAAGTGTTTCCATTTTCTCTATAGTACATTAAATTTCAAGAGATTTTGCATGAATATCCACAAACATTTTTATTTATTTAATATTTCATTCATTAAACTCATATCTAAAAGACATACCTTGCAAACCACTTTTTCTTGAGATTTTAATTTTCTTTATCTATAATTAAAGAATTTAAATTTCTGTGTGAATTTATACTGTAATTTCAAATTAATGTGGCACACTATTTTGCATACTTTAAAACTATAATCTATATTGATTATTTCCAACAGTAATCAAAAGCTTATTTCTGAATTTATACTTACATAATTCTAAAAGATCGATGCCATCTGTTTAATTAAATATCAAGTTAATATTTATTTTTATGTCTTCCTAAGATTATTATTGGCCTTACTTTATCATCTTACTAAGGTTTTGGTGTTATTATTATACATGATTCTAGAGTTTAGATAACCATGCCAGACACAAAATAAAATGATTATACACTTGGACTAGCTGAGGTAATAGTCTCAGGGTATATATTGATTCTTGTTTAGAGAAAGGAACTTGGTTGCTTCTCCTAACAGGATTAAAATAGGAATCCTTGGCCATCAGTTTTAACTTCTTTTTTGTAGTTAAATTTCAGGGTTTACAAGAATAGCACATCTTAAATAAAACTTTGTCACATCAGTTTGACTTTTGTAACTGGCTTTTCCTTCCAATTTAATTATTTTCCACTTTCATTTCACTGACTGATCTTCTGTCACTGTAATATACTGATTTAATCTGTTAACACTGAAAAGGTAAGTGTTTTTATCAGGACTTTAATATCAGTACTGGGAATGTTTGAGAGCTCATGTTTTAGAAAATACCTGGCACAGCATAAGCAGTTTGTGATTTAGAACATTTGTCTAAAGCAAGAATTTTAGAATTCCAGTGCTCCTATTGGGTTTCATTTATGTTCCTCTGCGTGAAAACTGACTCTCATTTTATGCCTGACACCCACTTAACAGTCTAATGTGCATGGCCATCAGTGTTGACTGGTCCTTTCTGGTTCTGTGAGGCACTCTTACTTTTCCTGGGACTACATGGCTATGTAACAGTTCCCTGCATTTTTTCCTTTATTACTTACACAAATAGACATAAGGACATATTTATATTTTACAAATATAAATTATGTTAACATTGCCTTACTTTAAAAAAATCAATAAAAATTGCATGGAACCTATCATATCTGCCACCACCACCTTCATTTTTAATACTACGTGTTTTAGTTCTCAGTAAAAATATTTCTCTTTAAAGAACATGTATATAGAGATTTTTATTTCTCAATTTGTTCCACTTCACCATAGTTATTATCTATTTTACTATAATAATTGTGTTTTTGTGCTCAGGATATCACAATTTGGATGGCAGTAATGTTTTTAAGTTACCTCATATAAAATGAACTATAAAACTTTAGAGCGATTCACAAAAAACAAACCTATGGGGTCATGACTAGTATTTCATTAATGGAATAATATTTTAAAAAGATAAAGACATTGGTGAGATCATACCTTCTGAACCTATTTTGCACCAAGGGTGATACCTGTGTGCTGCTGGACCTCTGTGCTAATGCTCTTGGGCAAAAAGTACATATAAAAATAGTTTAAAATTTTATGAAGGTAATGGAAAATGATGACTGTCATATAGTTTTCAATCAGGGGAAAATAAAAGAAATTAATTCAGCATATTTGATCATATTTTTAGGAAATTACTATATGTATATATTTACTATATGTAACAGTCTGCCAAAATTTACTTATATTAAAGAGAGTGGGCTATTCTTTTACTTTTCTTTAAAAGGAGTTTCTTTTGGGTTTCAGTCAATTTTTAATCTAATAATATAGTATTCATTAAATATTGTAATATTTTATATTAGTCTTTTCTTTCTGAGGTTGTCCTAATTTTCATATTGCATTTCTGCTGAAATGCTATGTGTCAAGGTGGAAAATTCAGTAACTCTAAAAGAACTCTTGATCATGATGGACCACAATGGCAGCCATGCTTGAAATACAAGTAAACATCAAAAATTGTGTGTGCATCTTCTTATAGGTAGAGAATCTGGATTTATTTAAAGAGTTTATAGAGAGCTTCTTTTATATCCTTATTCATCAGACTATAGATAATAAGGTTCAACATGGGGAACACCACAGTGTAAAATGTAGAAGTTATTTTGTTTCTGTGTAGAGAATAGCTAGATTGGGGGTGAGCATATGTGTAGAGAATGGAGCCATAGAATACGGTGACAGAGATCAGGTGGGAAGAGCAGGTGGGTAAGGCTTTGAGGCAGCCCTGGGAAAAGCAGATCCTTGAGATGATTGCAATGATGAAGAGGTAGGAGGCCAGTATGAACACTGTGGGGGCAATGACATTGGAGGCCAGGAGGAAGAACAGCACACATCCTGATAGCCATCATTCCTGCCACAAGTGAGCTTTACCAGGGGAGGCAAATCACAGGAAATGTCATCGATGATATTGTCACCACAGAATTTCAAGGTAAATGTAATTTTGGTGATGAAGGAAGAATTAATAAAGCCACCAAGATATGAGGTTCTACCAAAAATGCAATTAGCTTTATGGACACTGCCTGGGAATAAAGCAGTGGCTTTGAGATGGCCACGTAGTGGTCATAAGCCATGGTAGCCAACAGGAAACATTCACTATAGGCCAGCCCAGTAGAGAAGAAGAACTGAGCTACACAGCCAGCAAAGAAGATGCTCTTGTCTTCAGAGATACATGTCACTAGAATCTTTGGAGTGTACATGGAGAATACCAGAGATCCAGAAAGACAGGTTCCCAATGAAAAAATACATGGGCATGTGGTGCTGTGAGTCCTTACAGATCAATGCCACGAGAGTGGTATTTCCTACCAGTGTCACAGAGTATACTCCAAGGAACACCACAAACAGAACCAGCTGCACCACAGGATCTGTGGTGAAGCCCACCAGGATAAACTGTGCCATGGTGTAACTGGGCCCCTCCATGGCTATAAGGAATCTCACCTAAGAGGACAGAAAATGAGTGTTCATCTTGAATCACTGTGCTGAATAAACTGAAAATATGATAAATGATTAATATCACACCACTGGTAACTCTAGAAGTTTAGAAGAAACCTAATATATATATATATATATATATATATACATATTTTAGATTTTTTAAAAATTTAGAACAATCACATTTTACACTTACATATTCAAATTCTAAATTTCTAAGTTGGCTAACGTTTTTTTCTCCTAAGAATGACATAAGAAAAAGTTTCTCCCTTACTCTGAGTAAAGCACTGGCTTAGTGTTTCACATGCATGATTTAATGCATTCCATAAATACTCATCTTAAGTAGGTTTACAGATTAAGAGCAATGATTTTACAGATGACTAAGTTGAGGCTTAATAAGTAGCTAGGAGTTACACAGTTAATAAGTAATTAGGAGTTACACAGTCAATAAGTGGTGTTGTTTTCTCCAGAGACCAGGTACTGAAACACTAAACCACCTCTTTCTTATGTGATATTAGGTTAGTAGTTGCTAGTGGTTTCCACCGTTTGCTTTCTTTTTGGTTATATCTCCTTAATTCAAAACCAATATGGTACTGCAGAGGGATTCAGATGTTGCCCATGGATACATAGGGATTCAGAAAAATGTTTCCAAGAACTGTCCCAAATTATCTGCTAGAAGATTCATGAGATTTTATATTTACAGCCAATTCTGATTAGGAGAATAGAAATATTCCAATTTATCCTTACCCAGGATCAAGACACTTATCTGCAACTTCCACTGTCACAACCAATGAAGGTACACGCTGAGGATCCAGGAAATTATACCTGCTCCTTTTCCCCAGTGTTCTTGATTCTTTGAGCACCTCAGGGGTTCATAGCATTGAAAGACTGCAAAAGAAATTAACAATGTGTTGACTCATTTAGGAGAGTATTTCTCAAAGTAAAAGAAGGTAAATTTTTAAAAAATAGGTGATGATAATTACTATATATTGAGAACATACTCTTTAGAACATAGCTTCCTAGAAATTTTGTTTAATTGTTAAATGACTCTAAGAAGTATGTATTGCAGTTTCCATTATGAACAAGAAAATATATTCAGTTGACTTAATTATCTTGCCCAACGTAAACGCAAAATTTAATAGTAGTTAGGACTTAAATCCAATATAATCAATTTATAAAATTCATAGCATTTCCCCTATACCACAAACATTTCAGAAATGCATAAGCCAGCTATGACTATATTGATTTACATATGGTTGTCACTTATTCTCAGTGTCTGTGAAGACAGATTTCACAGAATCATATGCCTCATCAGATCAGTACGCAATTTAGAGGTGAAAAGGAAGTATTCATATTGATTAATGTTCTCCAAAGCTCATCAAGTTTCTCCATTATTTGTCACAATGATACTTACTGAACACTTAGCATGGGCCCACAACTCTTCTCACTGCTTTACAATTTTCACCTCATTTTATCATTCACAATAATCTTAAGAAGTAAAGGTAGTTAGAATTTCCATTTACAGATGAGTTGGTGGAGACATAGAAATGTTCTTACATACATTAGACAAGTTGCAAATGTGAAGTCTTACAAAGCCAAGACTCAAAATCAATTCTCCTAGTGCTCTTCACCTGTCCCCAAAACTATCCAGCTATAAGAGTGTCTAGACATACAGCCAGGCACTAAGAACAAGTGATAGAACTAAGGTCTGGGCCCTGCCTTCAAGACGGGAGTATTTCACAGAATGTAAACAAATCTTTCTTAACAAAGAAATGTAATATTTTATTATCAAATTATCATACTTGATCATGGAGGACAGAGCAGAGTGGAGACTGTACTCAGGGGAGAGAGGAAGTCTTGTATGTGCCATGATGGGTTTGACATGGAAGAAGGAAACTTGCATCTGTCAATAAAGAATGAATGCACACTGGCAGTCTGGTAGGAAGGCTTCTTCTGAGAAAGTAGACCATAATTATCAAGGCTGAAGCAAGGAATGGAACGGAGGGTGGGGGAACTGGTGGAAGGTTCATAGGTCTGTCTGAATTGTTAAGTGTATTTTGGGGAACGGTAGAGATGAGTTTAGATGAGATCACAGAAATTTTTATACCACACTCATAACAATCTTGGAGATAATGGCTTAATGCAGGTCAATATTAACCCTTTTGAAATTTCAGATTTTATGACAGAAAGTTCAGTCGGTTTAGGGGGAAGATTCCGGCACTGCCCAAATCAGTACATGCACAGCCAGCTTCAATAGAGAGTGCATAAACAGTCTCCTCCAACCCTATTCCAGGATCAGAAAAGTTCCCTCCTCTGTTCACAGTTCCACAATGGAACCCCAGATAGCAGATTCTGGCATGTTAATTTCATCAGTGGGCTCATCCTGTAAGTCATATTTCTGAAGTACCTGGGGGTATAATGGCCTAGACCATCACTGAGAAACCCAATAATGCCACAAATGTATGAATTGGATCAGGTTAGGCTAAGATGCTAATCATAAAATTTGTAATAATGAAATGGATATAGTGAAGGAGGAAGAAGGAGAAAAAAGATGTGCCCTACCCTAGGAACTGTATCTGATATTTTACATGCATCTTAATAGCAAGTATGGGGTAGATTTCATTATTCCCATTTCAAAGTGATGGAAATGGATGCTGTTGAGAAAAACATCATTAAAAACAAAGTCTTTTCCTAATCCAGAAAACCTCTCCACCAAGTTAGCAATAGAAAAATCATCTTGTAGAATAAGCCCTGAACCAGAATGTGATGCATTCTAGATAATATGTGAAGAGATTGCAAAGACAAAATGAGCTCAGCCTTTTTATGAGGCTAAGGGATACAACCTATTACATACACACTATGAAGATAGTGTGAGGATAGGTTTAGACTTTGGAGTCAAGATGTTGAACCCTAAATTAGCCTACACATAGGCCGTCATGGCAACCAGAGTAACTTAGAGAAGAAAATTTCCACTGTCCCCTAGGTGTCCTATCTAAAAAGCACACAAACTCCCTCCCTTGAGCAATCTTCCAAGGACAAGGGCATCTCAACCCTGCAGCTGTGTCCCAGGCTATCAGGACGCCGCATACCAAGGGAGTTGTGCAGACACTAGCTAACCGCCAAGATCCGCTTGTGTACACCCTGCTTGCTTGCAAACTGCGTTGGCGAACCCCTATAAAAGGGAGCCATTTTAGAACCTCGGGGCTGCAGTTCTCTCGTGC
>JAQZBX010011306.1:0-42954 GCA_029593785.1 Cabassous unicinctus | reverse complement strand
AATGTGATGCACCATATTAAGAGATCAAAAGAAAAAAAAATCACACAATCACCTCTACTGATGCAGAAAAAGCATTTGACAAAGTACTGCATCCTTTGTGGGGGTTTTATTTTTTATTTTTTTATTTTTTTGTCTTTTGTTTTTGTTGTTGTTGTTTCTAGGTAACTTGGGGCCAGGGATTGATGCAGGACATCAGATGTGGGAAGCTGGCATTCAGTCACTGAGCCACATGGCTTCACTGGGTTGGTTTTTTCATTTGCTTGCTTCTTGTGTGTTTTGTTTTGTTTTTTAGAAGGCACTGGGAACCAAACCCAGGACCTCCCATGTGGGAAGCAGGTGCTCAACCACTTGAGCCACATCCAATCCCCAACACAGCATCCTTTCTTGATGAAAATATTTCAAAACACAGGAATATAAGGAAACTTCCTCAGTATGACAAAGGGTATATATGAAAAGCTCAAAGCTAACATCATAATTCAATGGTGAAATGCTAAAGGCTTTCCCTGTAATATATGGAACAAGACAAAGATGCCCAATGTCACCACTGTCATATAACATTGTGTTAGAAGTACTTGCTCAAGCACTTAGATATAAAAGGAATCCAAATTGGAAAGGAAGAAGTAAAAATTTCACTATTTGCAGATGCCATGCTCCTATACGTAGAAAACCATGAGAAATCTATAACAAAGTTTCTAGAGCTGATGAGTTCAGTAAAATGGCAGATTATAAGACCAACATGCAAAAATCAGTGACATTTCTGTACACTGAGAAGGAAATCAAGAAAAAAATTCCATTTACAACAGCAACTAAAAGAATCAAATACCTAAGAATAAATGTAACTAAAGATGTAAAGGACTTGTACACAGAAAACTACACAATATTGTTACAGGAAATCAAAGAAGACCTTAAAAAAAATGGAAGAATATTCCATGTTCATGGATTTTAAGACTAAACATCAAGATGTCTATTTTACCCAAATTGATTTACAGATTTAACACAATCCCAATAAAAATTATAACAACAATTTTTACTGAATTGGAAAAATTCAGTAAAATTAGAAAATTCATACTGAATTATGAAATTTATTTGGATGGACAAGGGTCCCTGAATAGCCAAAAACATATTGGAAAAAAAAAAAACTGGAGGAATCATGCTGCCTGACTTTAAAGCACACTACAAAGCTACAGTGGTCAAAACTGCATGGTATTTGCACGAGAATATACATATACAGTCAACTGATATTTGACAAGGCTACCAAGCCCAATCAACTGGAATAGTATAGCCTCTTCAACAAACGGTGCTGGGAGAACTGGATATCCATAGCCAAAGGAATGAGAGAGGATCACCATCTCATACCCTATACAAAAATTAACTCAAGATGGATCAAAGACCTAAATATAAGCGCCAAGACCATAAAGCTCCTAGAAGATAATGTAAGGAAGCATCTATGAGATCTTATAGTAGGAAATGGTTTCAAACACTTTACACCCAAAGCATGAGCAATGAAAGAAAAAATATATAAATAGGGCCTTCTCAAAATTTAAAACTTTTGTGCTTGAAAGGAGTTTGTCAAGAAAGTGAAAAGGCAGCCTATATGATGGGAGAAAATATTTGGTAACCATTTATCTGATTAAGGGCCTAATATCCAGCATATATAAAGAAATCCTACATATTGAAAATAAAAAGACAAACCAACCATTTTAAAAATGAGCAAGAGATTTGAATAGACACATTTCCAAAGAAGAAATACAAATGGCTAAACAGCACATTAAAATATGCTCAACATCACTAGCTATCAGGGAAATACAAATCAAAACTACAATGAGATATCATCTTACACCTATTAGACTGGCAGCTATTAAAAAAACCAAAGAACTATAAGAGTTGGAAAGGATGTGGAGGAAAGGAAACCCTCATCCACTGCTGGTGGGAATGTAGGATGGTGCAGCCATTGTGGAGGGCAGTTTGGCAGTTCCTCAGGAAGCTAACTATAGAACTGCCATATGATCCAGAAATCCCACTTCTGGGTATATACCCAGAAGAATTGAAAGCAGGGACATGAACAGATATATGAACACTCATCTTCATAGCAGCATTACTCACTATTACTAAAATTTGGTAGCAACCCAGGTGTCCGTCAACAGATGAATGGATAAGCAAACTGTGGTATATACATACAATGGAATATTACTCAGCCATAAGAAAGAATGCAGTATTAACACACAAAAGGGGCCAAAATGGATGAATTTTGAAGATCTTATGCTGAGCGAAGTAAGCCAGTCACTGAAGGACAAATATTATATGACCTCACTGATATGACTTAAACAATTTGAGCAGACTCACAGAAGTGAAGTCTAGAAGACAGTTTATCAGGAGACAGAAAAGGAGAAGAGGGTGGTGAGCTGATACTCAACATGGACAAAATCTATGACAAGGTGGAAGGGGGTGGATAGGCAGAGGATGGGGGGTGATAGTGATGCAGTGATATGACTGGGTTCGATGGGGCTGGACTGTCAGGGGCAATAAGGAGGGGAGGTCGGGTTGGGCTATCCTTGGAACTGGGGGGAGGGCTGGAGGAAGGAACAGGTGAACTCAGGGGATTTGTAGGTCAGTGGTTAAAACTACAATGGTGGGAATGTTCTTTTGGCAAATATGGCAGGGGAGGGTTACTGGGGCAGGGCATTGGGGGGAGGGGATATGAAAGATAAGGTGCACCGGGGGCATGCCTCTGTGGAATATGTAAGTGTTCATCTTGTCATTGTGTGTTATATCCGTGTGTGGAGACCCACACAATAAACAAGAAAACTTTAAACTCTATTCCTGGGGAGTCCTGTTATATTGTCAATTAGAGGGGCAAGAATCTCTCGAAAACATATGCAGTGCCTAATAAAAGAAAACAGACAAATATGTCAAGCCCTCAATATTATTGCATGTAGCTATAAATCTTATTCTTCAAAAATTGAAACTTAGTGTTTACCATAGGTTCCGATGGGGAAGGAGAGGGCATTTTTAGGGCATTGGAATTGTTCTGCATGATCTTGCAATGACAGATACAGAACACTTTAAATTTTGTCAAAACCTATAAAAGTGTACAATACAAAATGTAAACCATAATGTAAACCATTGACCATAGTAGCAGTGCTTCAATATTTGTACATCGATTGCAACAAAAGTACCATACACATGTAAAATGATATTACTAGGGAACAGTGGGAAGGGGGGAGGAGATTGGGTATAGCAGTATTCCCTATACTTTCTCTGTGACTTTTCTGTAACCTAAAGCTTCTTTGAAGATACTAAGATAAAGCAAAAAATAAGATACTTAGGGAACATACAGAAGAAATTGTCACTGTACATTAAAGGTAACAGATCTTATGGTGATGAAAGACAAATAAACAAAATTTTTATTTTATTTTATTTATTTATTTATTTTGTATTTTATTTGTTATTATTATTTTATTATATTATTATTTTAAATTGGGGTTTTTTGGCTTTATTTTGGGGGAGGTTTTGGGTTGCATAAGGGTCACAACTATGGCAGGGGAGGATCACTGGTGTAGGGCATAGGTGATGGGGGGGATGTGTGGGGACGGGTGCACCTGGGGCATGCCTCTGCACATGAATATGTTCAAGCGATCCTGGGGCATTGTCTTGGTGGGTGGAAACCCGCACAATAACCAAAAGCATATTTAATTCCTATCCTGGGAAGTCCTGCTACATTCTCTAATAGAGTGGCAAGAATTCCCTGACTATGTGGGCAGTGCCTAGCGAAGGAGGACGGACCAATACGCCAGGCCCTTGATATTGATGGTTGTACTTATGAACCTTGTTCTTGTGAAATTGAAACTTAGCCTAGTATTATATATTGCCTAAGAGTTACCTCATGAAATACTCCTTGTTGAGCAAATGTGGCCTCTCTCTAAGCCAGACTCAGCATATGAATGCACTACTTTTCTCCCATCATGGGACATAGCTCCTGGGGATGATCCTCCTTGGCACTGAAGGATTATTACCAAGCACCAACTAGCAATGCATTTGGAAAAAGATCTTGACCCAAAGGGGGAAATATTAAATACAAATGAGTTTTATGGCTAAGGGATTTCAAAGTGAGTTGGGAGGTCAATCTGGAGTTTACACTAATGTTTCAGCAGGATCTCATTGACTGCCACAGTAAACAGTGCCTCAAGCAGGGGGGTTCCTGAAGGCTCTAGAGACATCTAGACACTATAGGCATGCAGACAATCTCAGGAATTTGGCACCCTGTCAGTGGGCCTTACTTTGGAATATATGCTCCCCAATGTAAGAAAGTTAGATTCATTTATAATTTCCCTACACATGGTTCTTCTGCTCCTTTAATTTGAACCTATAATTAACACTATACTCATTAAATATATGTCTCAGAGACTTAAATCTTCAGTCTGTTCATATGCCAGTTGAACCCTGAATCTCAGCAGAGTTGCAACACCTACTGTCCAGTTCACTGGACTTGCCCAGGAAAACTAACAAAAGGATGATGATGGACAACACCCATCCCCCCAAAAAACAGAAGATATCCACAACTTCAAGCAAGACACTTCCATTCATCTGCTCCATGGTATCTAAGGCCCCTCTCAATCAGAAATGGAGTGGGCCTCACCATCCCCAAATCCTCAAAATTGAGGAATGACTGTGGACTAAAGTAGACCTATTATTCTAGCAATGGAAGAACTTGTAACTCTGAGATAAAGGAAATGGCCACCAGAGGTTCTGAAGGGAGGGAGAGGGAAGAATAGATATAACATAGGGCATTTTGGGAACATTGGAATTGTGCATGACATTGCAATGACAGATACAAGCCATTATACATTTTGTCAAAAACTGTAAAATTGTCAGTACAAAATGTAAATCAAAATATAAATTATAGACCATGGTTAGTAGAAATGCTTCAATACGTGTTCATCAATTGTAAGGCATGTACTACACTAAAGAAAGCTGTTATTAATGTGGGAAATTGAGGGTGGGGTATATGGGAATCACCTACATTTTTAATGTAACATTTATGTAATCTTAAGCTTCTTTGAAAATAAAAATATTTTTTAAAAGACTGATAGTTAAAAGGCTGGGAAGGTAGAAATGGAAGTATACTATTGCAAGGTTCTTATGCTATGAATTAAGTTATATTATACCAATTGAAGGGAGTTTGCAGTAAGTTAAGGATTTATGCTCTGAACCCTAGAACAACCACTAAAATAACAAAACAATGATTATGACTAATAAACCCAAAAAGGAGATAAAATGGGATCATAAAAAATAATCAATCTAAAAGAAAGCATAACAAGTGGAAAGGGAATCAAATAAATGATGGAATAAAAAGAAAAGATGAGAGAATTAAACCTCAACACATCAATAAATATATTACATACAAATGGTATAAAAGACTTGGATTAAATGCAATGATTGTCAAATTGGATAAAAAAAGTGTGATACAGCTATATGCTGCCTTCAAGGAATGCATTTTAATATAAAGACACGATTATGTTGAAAGTAAAAGGACGGAGAGAAAGATATATTATGCTAACACTAGTCAAAAGAAAGCTTGATCATCCATATTAGTATCAAACAAAATAGATTTCAGAGCAAAGAATAGTACTAGGAATAAAGAAGTCCATTTCAAGATAATAAAGGAATCAGTTCATTAAGAGGTCTACAACAACCCCAAATCTCTATGCACCTAATCCCAACGGTTCAAAATACCTGAAAAACAGAGAGCTCCACAGATTACTAGAAAAATTCACAATTATAGTCAGAGATTTTAATATCCTTCTCTCAATAGCTGATAAAACATGAAGGTAGAAAATCAGCAAGGATACAAGAGACTAGAAGAACATCATCGACCACCTTAATCTAACTGATATTTACAGTACACTCCACCTAACAACAGCCAAATGGGCATTCTTTTCAAGTGCATATGGAACATTGAGCAAGATAGACCAGAAAGACTCAAAACATTTAAAAGATTTAAGGCATATAAAGTAAGTTCTTTTACCACAGTAGACTTAAAAGAGATAGCAATGACAGAGAGATATTTGGAAACTAAATAACATACACTTCTAAATAACACATGGGTCAAAAAAGAAATCAAAAGGGAAGGTAGAAAGCATTTGGAATGGAATTAGAATGAAAACACATCAAAATTTGTGGGATGCTGCTAAAGCAGTGCTTAGGGATAAATATATAGCTTTGAACATCTGTATTAGAAAAAAAGAAAGATTTCAACAAACAGTGCTGAACAATTCTATATCCATATGCAAATAAATGACACTTGACTATACCTTATACCACTGAAAATGAATGCAAAATGGATCATAGAACTAAATGTAAAACCTAAAGAAATAAAACTTCTAGAGGAAAGAATAGGGGGAAATTTTTGTGACCTCAGGTTAAGCAAAGTTTTCTTACAAATGACACCAAAAGCAAGGATCCATAAAAGAAAAAGAAAAGATAATTAGACTTGTCAAACCTAAAATTTCATGTTCTTCAAATGACACTGTAACGAGATTGAAAAGACAAGCAGCAGACTGGAAGAAAAAATACTTGCAAAGAGGAACTTTCACAACTCCACAATAAGACAGCAAATGTTCCATTAAAAAAGAGCAAAAAAGTTGAACAAACACTTCATAGAAAGTATACAGATGGCAAATAAGCATGTGAAGTTTGATGTCATTAGCCATTAGAGATATGAAATTAAAACCACAATGCATGCCTATTCAAATGTCCAAAATTAAACAAACAAAAATCCTGATCGTAAAAAAAGTTTTTGAGGGGATTCAAGGGAACTAGAACCTTCATACATTGCTGTAGGGGATGGAAATGGTACAACCACTTTGGAAAAGAGTTTGGCATTCTCTTAAATAGGTAAACATATACCTACCATATGATGTAGCCATTCTACTCTTAGGTATTTACCCAAGAGAAATAAAAGCATCTCTATATCAAAAGTCTTCTATACAAATATTCATAGCAACTTTATTTGTAATAGCCCAAGCCTGGTAACAATCCAATTGTCCATCAATATATAATTGGATAATAAATTTTGGCTTATCCATACAATGGATTAGAGCTCAGCAATAAAAAAGAATGAACTATTGACACATGCAAAGACTTTAAGATAAATATCAACATAAGTGTGCTGAGTGAAAGAATCCAGAGAAAAGGGAATATAAATTGAATGATTTTATTTATATAAATCCCTAAAAAATGCAAATTAACCTACAGTGGCAGGAAGCAAATTAGAGATTGCTTGTGGATGAGTGCTGGGCACAGAGGGCCAGAAGGGAATCATTTCAAAGGGGTACAAAGTAAACTTTTGGGAGTGATGGGTTTATTTACTACCTCAATTATGGTGATGGTTTCACAGGTGTATGCATATATAAAAAATGTGTCAAATTGTGCAATTTAACTATGTGACTTTATTGTATGTCAGGTACACCTCAATAAAGCAGTTTTTAAAAGACAAATTAGGGGAGGTACATGGAGCAATAATTGAATTGGTGGAAGAATATTTAGAGGCATGAGAAAAGGAATCCAATACCTGATGATCCCCTAAAATTAACAAACCAAATATATGAGTAAGTTACTATCAATGGGAACATTTTAAAAGGCAGGAAAGAAATGTACTGCTCTTGATAGATAATAGATAGGTAGGTAGGTAGGTAGGTAGGCAGATAGATAGATAGATAGATGATAGATAGATAGATAGATAGATAGATAGATAGATAGATAGATAGATAATAGGTAGATAGATAGAAATGATAGATGGATAGATAGATAGATACATAGATAGATAGATAGATACTAGATACATAGAGACAGATATAGTTATAGCAATAGTGATAGTGATCGAGATAGAGATAGATTATGTTGTTAGGAGATTGTACAGTTAAACAAATAAGCTATATTTCTCAGCTAATTAGGTATCACAGTAAACTCCATAATCTAGGAGCAAAGCCAAAGCAAAGAGGGCCAGTGGCCCTGTGTAAGGCTGTAAGGATACAGGAAAACAGTCCCTGAGCCTGCACTTTATTTCCTCTGTCTGTGCTACATTTGAAAAAGCCTGGAGGTGAGAGGGAACCCCTCTTCTCCCAGCCCCTTATGCCCATAGCTTTGACATTCTCAAAAGACACTTAACAGCAAACCCATATTTCTCATTTAACCCCGTGCACAGACTTAACCATGTCTACCCAGGATCGTAACGTGAATTTGTTGAAAGTTCAGAATGTTCTCAGCAGATGATGCAGCAACTCTGCAGGGAGATTTTAGTTCTTTTTGTGGCACTTCTGCTGCTCTAACAAGATATCCAATAGCACTGAACTACTCATCGGATGATTTCCAGGAACAAAGCACTTTGCGGGTCTATTAGGAAGCCATGGGGTCAATGGTTAATGCTTCTGTAGGCCGTGATTTGAGCCTTGAGGTTTTCCATTCTGGCCAGGCTCTGAGGGAAAGAACAAGGCTTTTAGTTTGGGAAAGAAGTATAAAGAAACAGTTATAAAATTTCATAATGGGAAATTACTAAGCCCCGAAACTTTTATCACTACACATCACTCTTGGCTTCAAAAGCAAGTTTAAAATAATTATCTGATGCTTCTTTTTAAAGTCAAAGATTAAACCAAAAAAAGCTGTAGAGCCGAGTAAAAGCCGGAGGAAATGTAAACTGCCCAGTACTAAAGTCTCCTCAAGAAAAGAAGGGAAAGCAAAGGTATTAGTTAATGGTGGTTAATTTTATTATCATGGTGTGTCTGATTAGTATAATTTAAAATGAGGAAGACTGTCTTGAGCTTGGTCTGGAAGCTCAAGAATTTTTTATGTTGTTGCAACATTTTTCCATCTTTGTCTCTGTTTCTCTCTGTCTCTCTCCACGCCACTCTTTTGTATGGCTATAATAGTGAATCTTAGAGGTAATCTAATAAAGAAAATGACAGTCTGATATGGAATTCTAGAGGATTTAGATGCACAACAATAAAGGATTTAGAGTATATTTTAGTTTTAACAAATAGGATATCACCTACATTAGCAAGAATTTGAAAATATCACATATTTTACCCTGACACTCCTTATATTGTTAAATTTAAGTAAAAAGTAACTCAGAGAAAAGTATTTCTCTCCATTTAAAATATGAATAAAATTTTGTTGACACTGAACATTTAAAGTGTATAGAGTTGGAGATGAGGAGGGTGTTTTGTCCAACTCAAATTTTGATTTAAAAAATCATTCTATAGGACCTTCTCGAATTAGGATCTATGTCTTCCAATCATTGTCCATCAGAGGTTGTAGCAACATGAGGCATTTTCTCAAGAAGTCTGGAAGTTTCCATGATTATTATTATTTGTTAAAATCTGGAAATAGATCTCATATATATCCTTAACTCCATCCAAGTTAAAAAAAAAATGAGGACTCCCATTATCTATGATTTTAACAAAATCCCCTTGACTATTTATATAATTATTCTTTGTCCCATTAATATTGTATAGAGAGTTTTTAAAAAAACAACTAATATAGTAATCTCTTTAATATAGCCTCTATCTTATTGAATTCTCACAACTCTGTGTGATAAGTATAATAGTATTGTTCTCTTTGTACAGAGAAATCTGAGACATTGACACTCTAAGTAAATTTCCCAGGGCCACAAAGTTTAGTAAATGCTAGAATTATGTCATGAATTCAAACATTCATTATTTAATATTCTTCTTGCTTAACCACTACCCTTTGTTTCAGAGATAATCTCTCAATACCAGTTTTCTGAAATTTTAGGAAAAGGTATGTCTTGACCCTACGTATCATGACGGTTTCATGGGACAAAGATCCTTACCATAAATGATCAAAAACAATTCAAGACTTTGTTTTACCACTAAATATACCAATTTTTAGACATGAGTCTCTCTGGGCTTTGAAAAATCTCATCTGTATATAATCATCATCATCATCACCATCATTTTATTTAGAACTTATAAGTTGATTTTTTTTTTTAAAGATTTATTCACGTATTTATTTATCCCCCCCTTGCTGCTTGTGTTTGCTGTGTCCATTTTGCTGTGTGTTTTTTCTGTGTCTTCTTATCTCCCCCTTGCTGTGAGGTCCTGCTGCATCAGCCCACTGCGCCGCACCGCCTGGCCTGCCCTCACAAGGAGGCCCCGGGAAGCTAACCCAGGGCCTCCCACATGTTAAAGGGGACTTTATCCATTGAGCCACACCCGCTTCCCTTATAAGTTGATTTATGTTGAACACTATAGAAGGGACTTTAGGAGTGCTGCTAGGCCCTGTCTTGGGCTTCAAATTAAATAGAATTTGAAATAGAGCAAATTCAAATATAACCATGTTGATGAAATTAACCAAGATGAATAAAAATAGTCAGTATGTATCATTGGATGGAATAAGTTTTGTTTTTTTTTTAAGATTTATTTATTTACTTACCCCTTCCCTCCCCCCATCCCTTTGTTTGCAGTCACTGTCTGCTCATCTTCTCTGTAGGAGGAACCAGGAATTGAACCCGGGACCTCCCATGTGGTAGGTGGAAGCCCAATCGCTTGAGCCACATCTGCTTCCCTGGAGTAACTTATTGATAAAGATGTTGCTATTATACCAATAAAAAAAATCTGTCTGCAGGTCATAACTTTTGCTTGTTATACAATGATATCCTAGCATTGGGAGAATGTTAAAAATCAGTAATGCTGTGTGTGTGATTCAGCTGTTCCTAAAACTGTTTACTTAAAGTAACAATACTTTCCACTGTGCATTTTAAATGAAGAACTGAAATGAATGAAGTACCATTGCATTTAATTGGAAGATTTAGTCAGGCAGGCAAGAAAATCCCCTAACCAGAAATAGCGACATGTGGGCTAGTATTCTAGCCACTAGTAATTGCTTAATGGTACAGAGAATCCCAGTGAAAAGCCCATGAGATATTCTTACTATTAGTGTAAACTGAATTCAAAGCTTTGGTTTGCTTGCTTGGGTATTATGTGCACTTATGAGATTAGATTAATAATAGCACAAACGGGTTCTGTTATGGGCAAGTACTATCTTAATGTCTCATGGCTTTAACCATATTATTTCAGCAAGTGCCAGGTCTTAAATAAACTTCATTATTACAATCTAAGTGACTTTGAATGATTTCCATTTTCCAACAAAAAATGGCTGAGTTTTCTCTTCCATTTCCTCCATCTTGTCTATAGTCCTCTAACTCCACTCCCATACTCGAAACTTTGGAATTTTCTTGTATTCCACTTTTTCTTTTAACGTCCTCCACTAATCCAGTTTCAGTTATTTCACAGCTCATCTCGTATCCACTCTTGTATCCTTTTCTGCAGCTACGGACCTGCTTTAAGCCTAGTCATTTTATACCTGATGAAGACTAGAAGCCTGCTGTTAGCTGCCAGCCCAGAATCTTAGTTCCTTCTATCACAGCAGTGATATTCCTTTTCCTTTGGTACTTAAATGTCTAAAGAGACTCAAATGCTTCTATATCAAATAATAAGTCATCAACTTATCGGAATATGCAGTTAACATCATGCTTGTCATTTTATGCTTTCCTAACCCCATTTCCCTCTCCCATTTATCCACATCCATCAAGATCACGTTATGAAGTTGCCCAGACCAGAAACCTGAGCGTCGTCTTTCACCCTTTCCTTTATAGCCCACCCTTTAGATCTTACCCAGCCAATCACTGAGCCCCATATACTGTTCTTTCACCTCTATCACTTTGTTTTCTTGCTATCTTGGTTTCCTCAGCTGTTGTAACAAAGTACCACAAACCAAGTGGTTTACAACAGCAGTTATTCTCTCATAGACTGAAGACTAGAAATCCAAAATCACTGTGTCTTCAGGGTTGACTCCTGGGAGCTCTGAGAGGGAAACCGCTTCACATCCCTCTCCTAGCTTCTGGTGATGGCCCACCGCCCTTGGCACTCATTAGGCACTTAGCAGTGCTCCAGTCTCTACCTCCATCTTCACATGGCTGTCTTGCCTCTGTGTGTCTTTATGTCCGTGTTTCCTGTCCTCTTCTCATAAGGACATCAGTCATATTGGATTTAGAGCTTCCCCTTAAGCATTATGGCCACATCTTAACTAATTACATCTGCAAAGACCTTATTTCCAAATAAGGTCACATTCTGAGGTTCCGGGTAGACATGCATTTGGAGGGGACGCTATTCAGCCCAGTCGGCATGCTTATTATGTTCATTTCAGCCTGCACCACTTTTTGTGGCTATAACTGCAGTAATTTCTGGAACGGCCTTTTGGATTCATTTTCTTTCTCCTAATCCCATAGTGTTTTCAGTCCAAACTTCCCCCCACTAATAATAATAAGTCCTAATCTTTAAAGCATTCACGTTTAACATCACTTTCTCACATTTTTCTTATATAAAGTTTCCCATCAGCGATGCATATGAGAGTGGCCCAAGTGGGTCCCTTGGCTTGTTTCCAAATTAAGGGGTAGTGTGTGGACCATCACTTGGAGCCTTTGAGTGCAGAATCCAGTGTTTTCCAATTCTACTTTATGGCCACCTCCACCTGGTTATTTCCTTCTAGGAAAGGATACAGCCTTATTAGGAAGGCAATATATAAGTGAGGTTTCCATAAAGTAAAAAGCCTTGTTGTAAGCTACAGCTAAAACTATGCCTCAGGTGTATTAGAAGAACAAACTCAAAATGAATTCAAAATGAATTTAAGATGTGGCCATAATGCTTAAGGGGAAGCTCTAAATCCAATATGACTGATGTCCTTATGAGAAGAGGACAGGAAACACAGACACACTTCACCAGCTCCGGTGAAGTATTCAAATAAGTTATGTTACATCACTGATTTATTTGCATCATGCTTTTGAAGATTATTAACTGCCACAAGGAAATGTTCATGATATAATGTTTCAGAATAATATTAATTGCAGTGGTCCCATTTATTCTAAACCCTCACTGAACTTTCAGGCCTTCTACCTACGTTCCAGCATTAAATTTTCACTGAGAAAGCCAGATATAAGACTGTTCACAACTACACATTCTTTGACTTGTCTGCATTTGCTAAATTTGAGAAACAGGTACTGTATTAGTTAATTAATCAGAAAAATATTTTTTCAAAAAGCTAACTATTAATTCCAGTCCATACATGCCTAGACTTCTCATTTATATATTGTTATAGCAATCTTCTGAGTGCCCATAAATCAGCATTAATCCCACCCTGTTATTATCGTTTGCATACTTTACTAGAATATGTATCCCGTACTTTGAAATATATGTTATTTGAGGGTAAGCCCCATGTCTGCGTTACTAGTATTTTAAGGCCTTCAAAAATGTGCCTGGGGACAAATTACTTGGGATTTAATGGCAGGAGAAAGCTGTATTTTCTACAATGAATATATAGCCACATATATAGTAAGAAAAAAACTTATTATTTTAAAAGCTTTGATTATTTCTGTTGAGAAATAAAAAGAAGAAAACAACCAAATAAACTTACGTGTCCATGTGCTTATTACTCTCATTAACACTTTGATATTAATTTATAATATAAAAGAATCATAATTTTAAAATTAAAAATGTCCAAACTAAAAAGTGAAAGCCTCACTCTCAACAACCACCACCCTAAATACAACTAGTATATATAATTTCTTATAATTTCTTCCAGAAAGACCTGAACATTCATGAATGTACCCAATCATGCTATATTCATTTATGTATGTATTTATATTTATACATAATAATAGAAATAAAAATACATGAAATATATGAATATTATATCCATACCTAATAATAAAGTATCTATGTACACATAAGAATTCATATTATATATATCATGATGTATTTGATTTCTTCAGGTAATGTATATTAGAAAGCTTTCTATCCAGAAGAGTTTACCATAATTTAACACTCTCCCATTGACAGATACTTTGGTTTTCGCCAAAATTATTTTTGGGAACGTTTTTGCACAAATAATGTATACATGCACACGGGCACAGAGACAAATACATAAATTTTATATGGAAAATATATATATTATGTATGTATATGTGTGTATATATGTCTACGTATGTGTGTCAGTGGATGTGTACCTCCTGGTAGGGTATTAATTTTGAATTTCGAAGTGCATCAGAAGTGGCAGTCTGCCTCCACCCCTTCCAGTTTTAGAGAGAAACCAACCTTGGCATTTGTTTCAATCAAAGAGACTAAATATGGTAACCTATTGTTATTTTTATTTACAATTCTAAATTATGAGTAAACCTATGTATATATACTTATTGGCCACTTGCATTTATTTTTCTGTAAACGGCCAGTTTTCTATTTTTTTAACCAATTTGTTTTCTCTTTTATTAATAAAAGCAGACCATTGTCAAGTCAATGAACATATTTTTATTCTAGGTTGGTTTTGATTTTTAGACATTTTTAAACCAGGTTTTTGTTGTTGTTTTTAGTTAAATATATCTAACATTTTCTTATAATATCTGTGTTTATTAAGAAGACCTACCCACCGCAAGACAATAAACAAATTTACCTATGCTTTCTTCTAAATGGAGAAAAAAAAAATTTTTATTGCTTGTTTGTTTTTGAGCATACAAATCCTTGATGCCTCTGGATTTGTGTGTATGCTTACGTGTGTGTGTGTGTATATATAAAACTCAGAGATCTTGGAATTCGCTTGTTTGTTGTGTTTATTCTTCCATATATTTGGCCAGTTCCTTACCTCTCAACCCTATACACACCATGTGTCCTCTCCTATGAGCTAGAGTTTGAGGGCTGAGTTTTCTGTAACCTACAGATTGGGGATGGGATATGTATGTGACTTGGGCTGCTAGTCCAGGTATCTGCCCTCCTCTGGTTTGAAATGTCTGATGTCAAGACTGGCTTCTCAGGGATATGTCTTATTCTAACGTCATTTAGATGTTAGTTAAGAGTGGGGCCTTACAGGTTTCTTTGCATTAGAAATAGTGTAGATCACGTTCCTCTTCTCTCCACAGTGTCTTAGTTTGCTGGGGCTGCTCTAACAAAGAACCACAGACTAGTTGGCTTAAACAAAGAAATGTATTATCTCAAAGTTCTGGAGGGTAGAAGTTCAAAATCATTATGTTGGCAGGGCCATGCTTTCCCTTAAAGGGGAGAGTCCATTCCATGCCTCTCCCCTTGCGTCCCATGGTGGGCAGAAAGCCATGGTGCTGTTCCTTGGCTTGTTGGCAGCATAACTCAATCTCTCCTCCATCGTAGGGTCATCTCTCTCTCTCTCTGTCTCTTCCTCTCTTAATTGACTATGCAAATCTCCTCTGCTTAAAGGACACCAGTCACATTGGTGTAAGGGCCTACCCTAACCCAGTTTGGCCTCATCTTAACTAACCCCATATTGAAAGAGTCTTTTTAAAAATAAGTTTACATCCATAGGACTATGAAGTAGGACTTGAGCATGTGCTTTGAGAGGACATAGTTCAATCCATAACAGCCAGCAATTGTTTTCGCTCCTCATCAACACAAAAGGTGAAAGACTTTGGGCAGCTCCCTTAACAGTGCAGAGGGCTGGAAGGCACAGTTTGGTCTCCCAACCTGCCTTTCTGCATCTTCTTGCCTCAGTTAATCACGCGGCTCCTGCAGTGCCTCCTAGCTCACTTGGCTTCTGAGCAGCTTTGGAAGCTTTGGAGCTTTCTACAGTGCCTCCCACCACCTTTGCTGCATGATGTGGATTATTGGAAGCTTCTGGCCTCCAGCCCTTTCCACAGTTCGAGTGCTGCCAACATGATTTTGTCATTGCTTATTTGTTTTAATTATTTTCATATAGCAATATTGGGGCACAAGGGTAGGGAACATTTGAGATCTGGCTTCATTCCTCTATCTTAAAAAACAGGAAATTCAAATTATTATAATTATTTAAAAATAATCCACTGCCATGGGAAAATAGCTAAAATAAATAGCACACAGCCATCACTTCTGTAAAGAAAATGGTGTTTCTTGAGAAAAGATATTAAAATCTAAAGGGTATTGCTAAGGAATATTCCAGTCAATGTTATTAATTGATACATATTACTATAAGAGAACCATTTCTTATTCAAATCTTCTTTGGGAGTAGCAATTCTTATTAAATTTTTCATAAAGCACTTAAACTTGAAAGTATATAACATTAATCCTTATTGTTCTTGCTTCTTATCACTACAGAATTTGGCAGAAACAACATGAAAAATTCTAAAGCTAATATATTAATATAATAATGGAACCCATGGATTTTTTTTGCATGGCAATTAAGTATCTGCTCTATGGAGACCAAACACCTTTACCATTGAAATTAATAAAGCTGAGTGTAATTTAGATCATTGCTTTATTTTTGAGTTTTCAGCACCAAATCACATTCAAGTATATGTGAAGAGGTTTATGTGGAAAATCATACTAAGAATGATTGGGCAATATGGAATATGCAAGCCTTAAAATTTTTCAGAATCAAATAATCATCGTCAGAATTCTATTCTTTCCCCATTTTTTCAAAATTCTTGATTTCTCTTGACATTTAGAACAGTTGCCTTTTCACAAGGCTGCTATGATCTGGTTCATTTTTGTAAAGCAGTTATGTGACACTGAGTCCACCATATGGGCTCTGGCTGTTCTCTATGAGCTTTGTGTTTTTCACTCATAGGAGGCTTATGGAAGATGCCCTCCAGGACAATTTTTCTTCTGTACCTCCAAAGATGAAAGACTCCTACCAAAGGGATAAAATTTGCCTCAAGCTTTCACAATGTGATATCCAAGTTCATTACTTGTGCTCCATTCCAGTCAACTGGAGTCAAATCCACGGAGCAGAATCACTACCGCGACCTTGTCTTGCCATTTAGAAAATGACTTCCTAAACCACAGAGGGTTAATTCAGAGCACACCTTCCCATACATGGTTTTTTGTTTGTTTATTTGTTTGTTTGTTTGTTTTGTCTGTAAAGCATCTAAGCCAGTGAGAACCAGGGCAATATCTGGTCGGACACCCATATTTCTGCTGTCAAAAAAGTACTAATAATAAAATAGAAAAAAACAGTTTTTTTCCTCCCCTAAACCTCTCATATAAGGTCCCAAACTACAGCCTTGGGCCTGTGGGTGCCTGGGAAACTGCCACATTGTGCAATGTACTATCACAGAATGTCATATAAGAGCCCAGCTACAGTTGCATCCAATAAGTAATCTGGCATGAAGAAAAGTTAACTGAATTAGTGGCCGATTGGGACATTTTGTGACCTACTCTTTAGGAACCCAGTCCTCTGAACTTTTCCATTTCGCTTTGCCTTCATACTTTAATAGGGACCGAATCCCCATTAACAATTGAGCGGCGACAATAAGTGCCATCAGGAAAAGGAAATTCAATTTTCGTGGGGGATGACAGCCTTACCTTTTCGCGCTTAATTGGCCGTATTGTCTCCAAAAGTTAATTGGTTACTTAGTCCAGGTAGTTAGTAAAATGTTTAGCTGCGTCAAAAAGCTCAGGCTCCCACCGTTAATGGGGCATGAAATGGAATGTTTGATACTGCAAATAAAATCAGTGATATTCAAGGATGTTATGGTAGGTAATGCGTTGAAACTGCCATTTAATGGGTCCTGGAAGATTAGGGTAGTGTCAGCCGGAACCGCCCGGTCTCTTTTCTGACATTGTTAGTTGCCTCTTCATTTACTTAACGGCTGTCTGCACTGATTACATAGGCATAAAACTCCCTACAAAAAAACAACAGAGACACGCTCTATTAGCAGTCCAATTAGAACTATTTGCATATTACAGTTCATTTCTGCTTAAGTGAATCCCTAATACAACTTTAGGAAAAAAAAATTCTATTGTGTCATTTGAAAGAAAGAGAAAAGAAAAGCCTTAAAGGTGATCTCTCTCTTCCTTTCTTTTTCCCACTTCATTTTCTTTCATTCTTCCTTCCTTCACCTCTCCCTCTCTCTCTCTTTGCCCTCCTTCCTCGCCTCCCTGGCCCCGCCCCCACCCTGTATCTCAAACATTGTGGTCTACTTTGCATAGAGCTAGGGTAAAAACAAAAAACAAAAAACTTTGACGTGTAGACAATTTTGTTGATATTTGTGGAGATGAGAATACGCTTGTGATACTTCAGGCCTTTTGCAAAAATTCAGAGTAGGGTCACGACTCTGTTATGCTCCTTTCAGAGAAGGTGTGCACTTTGCAGAGATGTTTCTAGGTGGTTTTTAGATCAGTTACTACTTAGAATTCTCAAGCAGAGCAGTTAAGGTCTGTAACAATGCCCCTTGTCAGAAAGAACCCTTGTTGCAGTGTAGCTTACCTACACAATTATAGAGCAGAAAATGGACTTCTAGGGCCTGCCTCTATTACTCTAAAGGAACCATGTAAATCTAGTGGATGTTTAACTGTACGTAATATTAAAATATATAAAGGCAACTCCTTTTCAAACAGGTGAAGGTGCTGCTTTGTAGGATTAAAGCAAGACTCAAGAGCCCACTTAACCAGACATTTCTCTAATTTTCCAAAACTCAATCCTTAGAAATAACATCACTTGGTGGCTATTTATCAAGGCATTAGAAATCTTTTATTTTATTATTATTAATATTAATAATGATGATAATATAGAAATCAGCGGGTCAGAAAAGATTACTCCACTCGTGTAGGTCTTGCCAAATAATAATGAACTAAAAAGCAGCATGCTTGAGTAAGCTCATGCTTTAAGATATTGCAACCAATATTTTCAAGATACTCCACAGACAGTCCCATCATTCCCAGAGTTTGTTGCATCCTGCAACCTGCTGTATGTTGAGTTTAGGGGAGATCAATAATTCTTTGGTGGTTGAAGAGACTGTCTATTGAAAAGGAGAGATGGGACTGCTGTGTTGCATATCTGTTGGGTCCATTTGATGGAAGAAGCAGGACATTGAACCAGGAGTGAAAGTGATGGAGATGCTTAGGTGTTGAAAAGTAGCAGAAAGGTAGCCTAGATGGTGAGAGAATGAAGATGCCAGGCTAGGAATTTCAAAGCACTGGGCTTCTGAAGCCAAGCAACACTGCTGATCCGCAAGGATAGCTTTTCAAACCAATGTTGAACATTCTGTTGGGATGAGTAAGTAACTCCAAGTAAATAAATACAGGGGACGAGGGACTGGCAAACATCAACAAGCATATGAACTCTAATGAAACAGCAGGAGTGGTGAGCCTGAGAGCAAGAGGACATTATCATTTTTGGGATTTTTGTGACGATACACCTCACTGTAGACAAAGTCTTGTCTCCCTCCCCCAAGCCGCCTCCCCATTCCCAACTTATATCCATGTTCTTGACTTTTTTCTTGACCTCGGATCAGTTAAAGCCCCCACAGCTGGCAGTTGATTGGTCCTCTCATCTGAACAAATTCTAGGATGACAAATATGTGAATGGGAAGCAGGGCAGCCATTTGATTGGTTCTGGGAGCAGTTACCTAAAGGAACCCAGGGGACACTTTTATGTGCACATGCTGATGTAAACAGCCACCCCATAGCTGTCTGACTCAGGGATGTGCATTCTATAAGAATCTTTCCAAAACGCGTCCAGCCCCAATTCCCTTTCTGCCTGCACACTTAATTTCACAGGTCAGCCCACCTACCTCCAGTCTAGTCTGTATTTGCCAATTAATGGAGGATTTGGGGAATTGACTATGACCAATAGGGAAGGAAGGCATGGAGGTGAGGGGAAAAAAAACTATTCAAGATATAAGAGGAATTCCTAACTGGCCCTTTTTCTTTTTCGTGTCTAATCCACGATTTTAATGTTAACACCTACATAATTGAAAGAAAAAGCAGCAGAGGAAAAAAACAGGGACACCGATAACAGCTACACAACCCCAAAGCAGTGTAAACAAACCAAAAAAGCCAGCAAGAGGGAAATGTAAGATTCAAGATTCTCTATCTGTCATTTTCAATTCTCTTCACCACATGAATGAGACACAGTGTGAAGTACGCTGGCTCTGCCTGCAATAGGTATTGTTTTGATGTCCTGTCGGGTCCTCCATGCCCTGCCTCCTGCTTTTAGCTAGCTCTCATTAACACCATCACCAGATCAGCACCGGCAGGGCCAGAAGCTGACACACCGGCCCATTGCCTCCGTGCGGTGGCCCTGCCAGTGGTGGCAAGGCAGTGCCAGAGACGGAGAGCTCAACAGCATGGAGACACGCACTTTTGCCCCTGAAAGCAGTCTTTGCACCCTGCCAGGAAAACAGCTCTCTGGAAAAGCACTGCCTGCTAGTAAAATGGACTAAATCAGTAAGCAGTGATTAAGGCTCTGGCTCCGTTGACTGTTGTCACCAACTCAGACACATGGCTTCTCCTCCTTCTGGAAAAAAAAGAAAAGAGAAAGGAAAGGGGAAAAAGAAATCAGTATAGTCAAAGTGGAGGACTAGAGGGGCTGGGGTGAAGAGATAGGGAGAGAGACGAATTTGTGTTCCTGGAAGGTGAGTTGCTCTACTTTCCTGAAAAATAAAATGAATATTTCAGGATATTCATTTCCCTCACTTTTTTTTTGGGGGGGGGGGGTTACACTGAGAATTGCCTTTCTAAATAAAACATCAAGCAATGAATGTAAGCAGTAGTTTGTTCAATTCAACATCCACCCGTTATTTGTCTGATTCAGGAATGTGCATTCCATAATCTAAATCCCTCAAATTGGTGGGATAAATCAGAAGCAGCATAACAAGCCCTGATGTGTGCCATTTAGCTGAAACATGTCACTTCATCGAATTGCTTTCGTAAGTTAGGAGAAAAAATTCTGCAAGCAAAAGAATGCCTGCATGTCTGTCAGTTTATCTACTGATCTTTATGGGTGTAGCTAGATACCATATCTTTACAGATAGAGCTAGATACCATATTTAAAAAAAAATACTTTATATATATATATATATATATTGCTTTTGGAAATTTTGTTTTATAATACTATAAACAGAATCACTTAAAATATGCTGTGGTTTTTCACCATAAAAAATATTTTTATGCAGGAGCACACTCATTGTGCCTGTGCTGTGAACCAAACAGAAGGCTGACTGGCACTCTGGAATACAGGAGTATAATTCAAAAAGACTCTGACAACTTGGAGAAATGGTCAGAAACAAGCAGAATGAGGTCTTCTGAGTGCAGGGTCACACACTCAGAGGGAAAGAAAAAAACCAATGAACTCCACCAAATAGGAAATGTAGGGCTCATAGCAGCTGACAAGCCGGCCATGAATCAGAAGTGGGAGCCCGCGTAGGCTGGTGGGGCCGCGAGCAACCTCGTCAGCCTTGTTGGGGACTGGATTTAGCCCTAGGCCACCTAATGTGGGTGCAACCCAGATCCTGGTTCACAGTGGGATGATTCAAGTTTACTTGTGAGAAAAAGAGTCAAGGAAGTAGGACTTTTTCATCAAAAGCAGAGGGGGAAAAACCCTCCAAAACTTAATATCTTCACATATGAACATGATATTCCTTAAAGGAGATTATTAAATATGTATATATATTCTTCCCCTCAAGTGTTTAAAAACAGCAGTTAGTGAAAAGCAACTCAAGTTCTTGGAGGAATTGTCAAAGGCAGGGGTGCATAGCATCTTCGTCTGTGGTCCCTGCCAGGCCCTTGATTTCTTTTATTTGTTTTAGAATGGACAGTGTGGTGTAATAATAACAATAATTTAAAAAATAAGAATAACAACAATACTACTACTAATAAAGAATAATTCTCTTCTAAGAAATGTTAACAATCTTGTTCAGTGGCGTTCATTAATATCTCCATTTTGAGCATGAGAAAGCTGAGCCTAGAAAGGTGTTTCGCTGAATTACCCACGTTCTCTAGGGATTTAGACTAGCTTTTTCTTGCTTCCCTTTTAACAACAAATGTATTAAAGGAATTCTGTAAACAGTTAAAGGTTTATTATTTTTAGACTAAATTGGGATTGGGTCTACTACATTGGGGGCGATGGATAGCGCATAAGTAATTATTGAAGTGCTCTGAGCTTATGATTCCAGTTAATGTCTGAGAACAATCAAAATTTTGAGTCTTTCTGCGAGTGTATGTGCAGGACTGGCTATGCAGTTTGCAGGGCCCAGTGAGAATGAAAATGTGGGGCATTGACCAAGAATGGTGAGGACACCTTCCCAAGGACCCTTAGCCCCAACACATGGCAACAGATGCCCCCAATGGATCGCAATCTTTGGGATGGATTAGGGGCAGGGGAGGGGGCCTTGCCAAGGTGTCTGTGAATATGCCATAGTACTGCCAGTCCTGGAAGACCATGGCCTCGGCCTTGCCAGGCCCTAAGACACCCCAGGGCATGCACCTAACCCAACCCACCCCAGGCCTGAACCCAGGTGCCACGCAAGGCTGATATGATGGTAGAATGTGGATGTGTTTGGCTGGGACGTCCAGGAAGTTGGTCGTGTGTGTGTATGTGTGTGTCTGAGATATGGTACAATAACTTTTCTAGGGAATTTAAAAGATGTTTGTATATTTAAATAAAATAAACAAGGAAAAACTGTCCCAAGTAAATGTTATCCTGAAAATGAGACCATTTATGGGACTATGAACTATTTCCAACAACGATCAAAATAGTTCAAAGCCTCCAATTTTATAAGCACTTGGGAGCCAGTTTACAATCTTGTTACTTGAAAGTCATTGCTTTCCCTTACATAGAATGATAGTATGATTTTGTATATATGTAAGAGTTTACATAGATATCTTTCTTTCCAGACAAAGAAATAAATTATATCAATTCTGAGCTCAAATTCCCCAAAACTCCTTCTCTGGGAGGTGGCATCTTCATTAGTTTCTGAAGTTATAAACAAATCTACCACATGGCCATTTTTAGGGAGGATATGTCTCAATTAAGATTATATTTTTGAGAAAAAGCAGAAAGACTGAAAAGGTCAGAAATGATGTTGTAATGAAATAAAATACTCCCAAACACTCTTTATCCCTATTTGATTTTATGAATAATCTCTGATGTAACTTGTTTGTAAACTTTTTTTTTTAAACATGGGGAATCATTTTGCCCTTGAGAAATGTGGTTGGAGATTTATCATAAATTTAGAGGAGACTTCATTTGCCAATATCTAAAGGTGAATTCAGTTTACAGCCCAGGTAGGATAATGTCAGCTGTACAAATGGTCAATAGCAGAAAACTCTTGTCTTCTTGTCATTGGCAACCTCCCTCTGCTCTCAAATCGTGTGTATGATCAAGGGGGGAGGTGGGAGGAGAGGGTAGTCTTTCAACTCTGCTATTTAATCTCCATTGGCCCTCAATCTAAGCAAAACTGGGTGCTTTCTATGTAAACATAGCTTCAAGGCATGTCTCCTTCCAATCTGAGTGCTACTATTAACCATTACTGCCCTTCCATATAGTCATTTGGAGTTGTCACTGTTCTTGAATTCCAACAATGATTTCTGGTGTTAAGAGATTTGAAGTTACCAATACAGAACTGAAAGGACACCAGACAATGTACTAAGCTTGCTGACTTCCATACACCTCTCCCCCCAATATTAGACATTAGTTAAGAGAAGTACCTGTACTTATCTCTCCTTCTCTTAACCTTCCACTCCCATTTACTCTAATAGTTGATTTTACACATGACCATTTTATATCAACCTGTCTGGTGACAAAAAATTAATAGAGCTTGAATTTTTCTTTTATGTTAAGGAGCCATCTTCAAAAAAATAAATGTCAGTAAGAAAGCAACATATTACAGTATAAAGGACATCACAATTGAAGTGGCACAAATTCTAATTCTACTCCTATTAGCTGTGTCTACTTGGAGAAGTAGCTTGATCTCCCTGAACTTCAGATTCTTTACCAAATATGGGAATGATAACAATACATGAGATAACTTAGTTGGGCTAAATTAATTGCAAAGTAACATACAAGTTTTATTGTTTATTTATATTTAGGTAACATAAAATGAAATAGTGCCATATTTTTTTTAGTATTTTTTTTTTTCTGTAATCGAGGATGAAAGGAAATGGAAAGGGCAGTCAATTCATATTTAAAAGTTTTAGATCCAAGATATGATTCAGGGCAAGGAGAAGAGCAGAGCCAATCAGGGCACTCAGATTAGATGGGGGTGAATATGGTGTAATCTAATGGAACCTTAAACTTGCAGAAGAGAAAAGGTAAATAATAATGGCAATGAGAGAGCTCTGAAAGGGAAATTGACTTACTTTCCAAATTTCTAGCACCAATTCTTAAATTCATTCCCACTCCTAAACTATCACACTACACTATACGGACAGTTGTCTGGGAGTTCATTGTCCCTTGATGGGCCAAGTTAGTTCTGGCTGCTGGCAAAATGAATCAGCTCCAATAGTGAAAAGTGACCAGAAATTATTTCATTTCCTATATGTACCTCCATCAATAGGAAGATGAAAATTCCTAGGAGAAAGCATCAGTGGAAGAGAATTCTCCTGGTGTTGTTGTGGTCAATAATCAGAATAGCAGTTTGAAACTGTGAAGCAGACCGTCTCAGAGTGAAATGCAAATCAAATGCATGCATATCCCCACGTATTTTCAGATACTATTTTCATCATTGATTAACCAGCCACATGACCTTTTCAGTAAGAGAAATAATTGGCAGTTTTAACAAACGAAAAATTGATCCCATTACTCAGGATAGAATTTTCCACCTTTTTCAAAAGAGATGCTTATTAAAGAGGTCAGTTCTTTTTTTTTTTTTTTTTCCAGGGACATGCATATGTAAGTAAGCATGGCTATTATGTGCCATCTATGAGAATGGACGGGCCAGCCATAAACACAAACATTCCGACTCAGCCAGGTCTCCAGCGTTCCTGTTTGCCAATTACAGTAATGCTGATGACATATCTAGCTTAATGCACATGGCATTAAAGTAGTCCCCCCTTTTCTAGGGAAATCTAATTACACCAAACCCAAGCACTCAATCAAACCTGTTATTCTGTGGCTAAACAGCCTGGCGTTAATGCAATTTGAGGAGATCCAGGCCGTGACTGGAAACGTCATGTATTAACAATATCTAATGGGGGCTCCCGTAGGTAAATGAATATGCTAACAAGCAAGATCACTGCTAAATCTAATATCTTTAAGCTGTTTAATTCCAAACAGTCCCTTAATAAATCAATTGACCGGGAGAGCTGATGCCCCTATCAATTATTTAAGAGGGCAAATAAATATTTCAGATGATTTGATAGGAAGGCTAGTGCTGGTCTTATAGAAAGCTTTGCATTTCATTAGCTTCTTGCTAAAAGTTTTATAATGAGCCGAACACAGGTGGCATCCCCATTGCAGAAATGGGAATGGGGGAAATAAGAAACTGGAGATCAAGACTTCCTTCATCTCTGCCTTATTTCATTACCCACACTTTTCTTTTGTAATGTGAAAATTGGAGTCAAGTCCCCCAAAGAATTATCATTCTCTGCAATCACAAAGGAAATTAAAATGATCAAAAGTATGTCATATTGCAAGAGTCTTAATTGTAATTCCTATTGGAAATGCAATTATCAGATACCAATATCATGAATATAATTTATGCAGCTCCACATCCAAATAGCCCTTCACCAAATATTTAATATTATCAATTCCTTTTTTCCAGAAGAAGAAACTGAACTCCTCTAGTCATTTATGAAGTGCTGACGAGGTCACCTGTGCTTGAAAGCAGGTGATTTTTTTCCTTTTTCAGAGACCATCATTCATATTGAAAGAATACATTCCTGCTTAACATGATATCTGTCTTATGAATAATCTGCATTCAGGCCTCTGATCCTTTGTATCAGAAAAAAAAAGGAAAGAAAAGATAAAAATGCATTAAAGTGACTGACATTTTTCTTTATGTGTATGTGAATGTTTATGTGTGATTAAAATGGAATTAGTAGAAAGAAAAAAAAAAAAGAAAACAAGTTAGCTACCCCAGGGGTAGTGGACATGAAGACAGTTACTTTCTAGTTTTATAATTTGGGAGTGGTGACCTAGATGCTATCGGAAATGCATGAAAATGGCTGGTGACTTAAATAAACATTTCCATATTATCTCTGAAAGAAAAGTATTTGTGTATTTTTTCTTAAGCTCTGCAATTGATCAAACAACGTTATCAAATTTTGAGATTGCAGGCTGTGAAACTAAAATGGTGTGTCATCTCTTAACAGCATTTTGTAGCTTACAAATGTAAAATCCCTGTTAAATTACTGTAAGCATTATTGTTATAAGTACTGTAAAAGAGAAAAAGAATTTAGATTATCTGAAAAATAAAACTTAATTGTTAGAAGACATGAATATAAAAGCAGTTGACAACTATTTTTCTAAATAGAAAGATCCATATAAAAATCACTGAATGAGGATTTTCTGGGCAGGCAGTTATACTCTACAGAATACTCAATGAGCTATGAAAGAGACATCTCAACTGCACAAAATCATAATTTAAATGTTAGGTTTGTTCATTTACAGCTTCATGAATCAATAGAGTAAATCCTTTATATGACTCTGTAAGTAAAATCTGGTCATGTTTAAAATCTGATTTTGGGATTTCCACTCCTCAGAAATCTCTTTTCAGGGAGCCATTTGATTAAGTGTTTATTTGCTTAATCTTCTAAACCCTGTGGAAATATGAAGGATTTGAACAAAGTGGCAGACTGTGCATGTGAAACAATGTCCCCATCCTACCCCCAAATACCTAGAAATTGCAGAAGTGAAATATTAAAAACAAACAAACAAAAACTCCTGAAAACAATAAGGGAATCCCATATTGTATTGGAAACTGAAACAAAATCTCTTAGAGATGGAAGGCACGTGGAATTTACTGGAAAGGCAACAAGAGCCAGAAATCTCTTAGGAAAGGACTAAGGAGCAAGTAGCTTTATCTCCCTGGCTGCTACAAGAGAGTTGGAAAAATAGAGCCCATGGGTTTGCAGTTTGTCACATCAGGAGGATGCAAGCAGGCAATCCCTCTCTTTCAAACTTTCTGAAGGTATCAAGAAACAGAGTTTATTAGTCAGCCAAAGGGGTGCTGATGCAAAATACTAGAAATTTGTTGGGTTTTATAAAGGGTATTTATTTGGGGTAGAAGTTTACAGTTACCAAGTCACAAAGCATAAGTTAACTTCCCTCACTAAAGTCTGTTGCCACGTGTTGGAGCAAAATGGCTGCCGACGTCTGCCAAGCATTCAGGCTTCCTGTGTCCCTCTCTTCCTGTGGGGCTTGTTTTTCTCTGGGCTCAGCTGCCCTTCTCTCTCTATAAGGTCAGCTGTAGACTATCAGGCGACCAGCTCTGTCTCTCTCACTGGGGCTCAATTCTCTCCAAGCTCAGCTGCTCTGCTCCTCTGTGTGCTAACTTCCTGGGCTCCAGCTCAAAAATTCCTTGTGTCTTCCTTCTCCATGTCTTTACTTCCCCAGGCTCCACATCAAAACTCCAGCATCAAAACTCCAACTAACTCCTCTGCTCTACTGTGTAGTTTTATCTGTGAGTTCCTGCTCCTATGTCCTATTGATGTGGCCCAACCAAAGCCCTAACCATAATTTAATCATGCCCAGGTACAGACGAGTTTACAAACATCATCCAAAATCTATTTTTGGAATTCATAAACAATGTCAAACTGCCACACAGAGTACGGTAATTCCAAGGGTAAAATGGATGACTCCAGCTTAAAAAGACCCAGTACAGTGGGCAACTCATCCTGCGTGTCTCCACCATCCCCAGAGGAAGGCCTGTGTAATTAGATAAACACACTTGCACACACCACCTAGGAAGACACACAGTTGAGCAAAGACAAGAACGGCACCAAACTCCACTAAGTACACTTTGGGAAACAAAAAGAGCTAAGAGAGCAGACAGAACAACAAGCACAATTAAAATCGTAAGGGAGATGTAAGAAGATATGAAAACCATTAAAAATCAAGTAAAGATGTGAGGAAAAAATTCTGATCATTACAATATTATTATTCATAATCATAATAATAAAACATTGATCCAATGAGGGAAATAGCAAACTAAGCACAAATAAAGAACACATTTTTTAAGCTGGAAGATGGAACCAAATAATTCTTCTAGAACACCAAGCAAAAAATGAATTCTCTATACTTCCGTTGTAATTTTTCTGTAAATCTCTAACCTCTCTAAAAATATAGTTTATTATTACAAATAAAAGTAGGGCAATGTAATATTTGAAAGAAAAGTAGGGAGATACACAAAGGATTGATCTAAAAGTGGCAGCATCCATCTAAGAAAAGAATTAAGAAGATGAAGGCAAGAAACAATAACTCAATGTTAGAAAATATTTCTCAAAACTGAAGGGTGACATGGAATTTTGTATTGAAAGGACTAATGAATAATAACCTAGAGAAATGAAAAGGCATACATCTAGACACATTGTGAAAATGTTCAGAATGCAATAATTTTAAAGAGAGAATTTTATAAGCACCTCAAGAGAAAGAAATGTTCCTTCCTGTCAGGTGAATGAGAACCAGACTGGCATCATATTTTGTGATGGTCATGGCATGTGCTATGTGACAGTGGAGTGAGTCTTCAAAATCTTAAGGAAAATCGTTTTGAACTCAGGATTCTATAACCAACTGAATTTATCTGAGTGGATAGGTGAATTTAGATTTTTTCAGGCAAAGTAAAACTCCAGTCATTTAACTTTCTGAAATAATTGTTAGCTGTCATACTCTAGAAGATTATAAATTTATTTAAGGAAAATATGAGATACATCAAATAATGATGAGAAAAAGATACCAGTAAAACATATTATTAAATCTAAATAAGATTTTATTGAAAAAGAAATCTCTACCTCTTACTAAATCCCTGAAGTTGTCAATGTCGGAAGTTGTAGGATCAGAGTCTGCAAATAGTGGATCAGAGGGGGTTTCAAACCACTTTGTCTTGTTCAGGGAGAGAATGCAGTCATAGATACTGTTAGAAAAATAGAAGTGTAACCATGAAAAAGATAGAAGTGTACTATATAATTTTTGAGCTATTAGAGGAAAATGAAATTAGAATAAAGACAAGTACAAAAGGAAAACAAGAAGGGAACACATTAAATAGAAAAAAGAAAATAAAAATCAGGGTGACAATAAATGCAACAAGTATATATATATATATATACTAACAATCCAGCTACATGTTGCTTATAAGAGGCACACCTAAATCACAGAATTTTGAAAATAAAGAAATTTTCACAGTAAGCAAATCCTGACAAATTGAAAGCACGTATAACAGTACTGATATCAAATGAAATGCTATTCAAGGTGACAAGCATTCAGTAGAATCAAGTGGGATAATTCATTTCAATTAAAGTCATAAGCCAGCAAGATAGATACGTGTCTAGCAACATAACTTTTAAGCATATTCCCCCAAAAAATAGTTATCATAAAAGATGATTGGAAATCCGCAAAATGGTAGAATTAATACTTGACTCACAGAAATCAACATCAAGTAGACAAAATCCGTAAGAATAGTGAGGGCTTTATGCTAAATTACCCATAATGGCATGGCTGATAACACAAATGCATCATTAGTGGAGGTGCAAGACCGTAGAGAGAAGAAGGGCCTGTGGCACATCTTTCACTAGATGTCTCTTAGTTTAAATTTCTTTTTACTTTTATTTTGAAACATTTATAGACTCACAGGGAATTGCAAAATATTACATAGAATCCCATGTACTCTTCATCCAGCTTCTTCCTGTGGTGACATCTTCTATAATTGACCTTGGTATAATACTTCTAACTAGACTATAGAGCTTAATCAGTTTTCACCATTTTTACCTGCATTCGTGTGTGTGTGTGTGCGTGTGTGTGTGTGCAGATGTGTTTAGTTCTGTGAACATTTCTATCATGTAGAGTTTTATGTAAACACCACCACTACCAAGATACCGAACTGTTCCCTCACCATAAAGAAACTCCACCATGCCACCCTCTATATTTGCACTCACCCCTGCTTCTGTCTCCTGGTAACTACTAATCTATTCTCCATTGCTATAGTTTTGACACTTTGAGAATGTGATATAAATTGAGTCATATACTATGGAACATTTTGAGACTGATCTTCCCTTTAGTATAATGCCTTTGTGATCCATCCAGGTTGGTGCCTCTGCCAACAGTCTCTCCCATTTTACTGTTGAGTTGTAGTCCACTGTATTGATGAACCATAGTTTGCTAACCATTAGCCCATTCACATGGTTTTTAAAACACTACTGTAACCAATACAGACTGATATCCTTGATATGGATTATTTTAATAAAACAATTTACAAACTTTTTGTAATAGATATATAGAGAACTTTAAATCTGTGACGAGAAATTAAAATCTGCTAATACACTTAAGCCAGTCACTAAAACATGAAATGGATATCAGAGCACAAAGCCCATCTCAACTAATTCACCAATCAAGAGACACTGTCAGTCTCGGGCTGCATTTCATTAAAATCCCTTCCTAGACCCTGGTCTTCTAGAACCCATCCTGGTCCTCTAGTACCTATGACACAGTAGAGCTGGTCCTTACCCATCTCAGTTTCTGAGGTTTTCATTCCAGGATGTTGGCCTGGCCAATGACATTTATTCAAGATGAGCTCACATGTCGTTGACACTTGAAGAGGCTACCTTCTGGAAATTCAGTCCCAGAAATTAGTCACTGAGAAAACTTAGTAACAAATGATTAAGGCTTTTGCATAACAAACATCTGGATCAGAATCCTGACTCGGCTTCTTTCTAGCTGTGTAGTATGGTGGGCAAGTTCTTAACTCTCTGAGACTCAATTTCCTAGTGTAAGTACACAAAATATGACACTTGTTAGATTTTCTATGAGGGTTTAGTTATATTAGATAATTCATGTGAATCGCACAGTTCAGATCTAGGAAAACAATACACACTCAACAAACTGTCAGACAGAAGTTATTTTTACTGTTGTTTTTATTATCAAATGGCATATTTTTAAACAACAATGTAGATTGCATAGGGGTTATGTTTCTAATCTGGTAGCAATTACTAGGTAGCTATTGAAAATAACTACTTAAAATTTTCTGACATGTATATCTGAGAGCACAGATTAGTAAAATTACATCAAAATTCATTAAAATAGGCTACCAATTAAAATAGCATAACTGTTTCCCAATCTTGAATTAATAAACCTTAACCACATGACACAGAATTTAGAGAAATTAAAAACTATAACCACCTAAGTACAAATTAAGTATCTTTTTGACTAAACATTTTAAGTAAGTATTTTTTCACTGACCTTTATAGAAAACTTTTTTTTCATTAAAATTTGGAATATCAAAAATCAAGTCTCCTGGTTGATTTACATTCGTTCACATTTTAATGTAGAGAAAGCAGGATTTGATTTGCCTTCTTTATAGACCTATTTTGCATAATATTTTTTCAGTCTAATTAACCAATCCTTATCTTTCCAGTACTGTAAAGGAAGGCTGGATTTTATGTCCCATGGATCTTCTTGATGACATGGCTTAATTTATCAACTGTAAAAGAGTAAGGCTGTCCCAATATTTGTACATAAGCAAGAAGATTAGTCAAGACATCATTTTATTGTCTAACATGGTGAGTGCCATCTGTGATTGGATACAAATCAGAATTACCTGTGGAGCTTTTAAAGAATTCAGAGATGTCAGTCTCTGGAAAACAGTATTTTTAGGTGCTGATGAGGGTCTTTATTTGGGGTCCTCCTATATAGGTCCACCATCTCCCCATTGGGCAGCCATTCTCTGTATTAGATGCATAATAGATTCACTTGAGAATTTTGTAACAATATCAATCCCCATGGCCTTTCTTCAGAAATTTAAACTTAATTGTCCTGGGTATTTTTTAAATAACTAGGAATCCCTGCATTTGGAAAGAGCTCCAGGAATTCTAGTGGGCATTCAAGGTTGAAAATCACTGCCCAGGTGCTTTACTAACTCTTTACAAGCCTCCTACTCCCTGGTCTTTGAAGCTCCAGTTAATATAAAAATCACTTGGCACAAGATTGCTTAAGACTTAGCATCATTGATTCCAAACACCTCCCAACTCTCCTTCTTATAAGGAAACACATCAAACTCTTCAGATTATGCTTTTAGACCTGAAAATGAACACTAGGGTTGGTTCTGGCAGGGGAGTTAGATGTAGGGAAGAAATGAGAGAAATAGACCTTCACAAAACACCTTATAGAAGCAGAATGTTGTGAACATACCCATATTTAGTCCTTCCATATACCTCAGTTGTTTATCAACCCTTGTTAGAAATGACTTTGAGCAGAAAACCATACTCACTTCCTTTGTACTTGAACTCTGCTCTTGATTCTCTTCACTTCCATTGATCCTTGGCTGTGTTTGTGTGCCTGCATTGATACAGCTTTGCCACTTAATGGACATATCACACTGAATACTAGCTTGTTTCCTCACCCCACCTTGAGCTGGAGTGAAATTAGGACAAGTCCTGGATGCTCCTCCCCCACTTCACATGTGAAGGTGCCTCAAAATGTGGTCATGCTTGTCCATGAAACCTTTAGCCCTGCTTTGAGAGCAGATGAACACATTTAGGCTTATTTTCTTAAGAAGAGAGTTTTCATGTCAGAATACTTTATAATAAAACCTCTTTGTCATTCCTTTAATTGATTCTTAATTTTAGATACCATCTAATGTTTATTGAGGGTCCTTTCAGGATATTCAACCAGAAACTGGTCATACATTAACCCTTGCCAAAGACTGGTTTGAGACATGATATTTCAGAGTTGTGATTGAAGACACAAATTAGCCACCCCTTCCTCTAGAATCGCCAAGTTCTATTCCCAGATTAAAGTAGATCATAAGACCACAACTGCCAAGGCAATAACATGTTAGTTTTCCAGAGCAATGCCTTTGCAGAGTTGAGATTTAACATCGTGTTCTCAGCTTTCATAGAAGGATAATATAAGAAATGTCTTTTTGAAGAATGTTCTGTAGATTTGGAAGATCCAAGTTGGAGACATTGTCCACTATAATACCTTTGATGAAGATACATGATACTTTCCCTGCTAGAAATTTAGCAGCAGAAAAATTAGTTGTTCCCACTCCCCCCGAGTGATTTCCTTTATGTGCTGTTATTTAAATATGAACTCCCTTTGCTTTGTCTTCCAGGAAGCCCCTGGAATTGATTAATGAACTTCTTAGATACTTAGAACTTATACTTTTATATGATCTTCATACTGTTTTTCATGTTTTATTTTTAAAATTTCACTTTGGGCTTTTATAGAAAGAGTAATTAAATTTTTAAAAATGCTAGATATTTTAAGCTGTCTAAAATTTTTGGAAGTATATGAGGTAATGTAATGAAGAATAATGTCATAAATTGAATAAGATGTCTCAATTCAGCCAGAGAGTAGGCTCTAAATAATATATTAGGAGTCTAAAGCACATAAGATTGGATTTGGGCTTACTAAAATGAAAGCAACATAGCCTAACCTCAAATTCCCCTCAACATAGGTCAAGCCTACCTACATCTTCTGTCCCTATCCTCCTTCCCTTCCTCTTGTTACCACTGAGGAGTTCTGCCTTCTCCCATCTGAGCCCAATTTCTTCTTCTATGCTTTGCATTCCTTTGCCTCCTGCCTTCTAAGGCCTCTGACCCTAATGATTAGCCATTTGTTCTCTTGTATAGGAAATTTCTTCTTATCAACTGGAGCTATCCCCAAAGCTCTTAAACTTGCTCAAGTCTCTACTGGAAAAATATAATAAAATAAAAATCCAGTCATAATCTCTCATCTCTCTGCAGCTCCCTCCCTTAACACCTAATTCTGAAAGAGTTGCCTCCGATCAATATTTCCATTATCTTATCACCCCCTCATTTTCAGCCTCATCTTCTACAGCTTCCACGATCATCACTCCAAAAGACTCTCAGAAAAGTAACCAACGACCACATGTAACCCATAGCAAAAGTCATTTCTTACTCATCAATTTACTAAATCTCCAAGTAGAACTTGATGCTTTCTGGCAGTTTTGTCCTTGAAATTATCTTTCCTTTGGCTTCAGTGACACTGTAATATCCTGATTTTCCTTCTATACGCCTCTCTGCTTTGGCCAGCCATTAAAAGCTGGAGTTCCCAAAGGCTCTGCTGAAGGCCCTCTTCTCTTTTCATAAACTAAACTCCCCACTTTCCCCACAATCACCACATCCACCAAGGCACCTCTGCCTCTCCCCAGACTGCCATTTCCTTCCATGTGCTAAAGACTCCCAAGTTCTTGTTTCTACACTGGGCCTCTCTTCCGAGCAACTGACCTTTATATTTAGCTACCTTCTTAACAATTCCCCTTGAATGTCTCAGAGACACCTTAGACTCAAATATGTCCAAGTTGATTAGCTCAGAACTTCCTGTCACAGTGAAGATACCCAACACTCCTCCCATTACACAAGCCAGAAACCTTGGTACTTCTTTACCACGCTCCCTAAAACTTTCTGTAAATTTCATCACCTACATATTTTTCAAACATGCCCACATTTCTCCCTCTTTCCTGCCACTGTCCTAGTCCAAGGTACCATCATTTCTTGCCTGTCTGATACAACCAGAAAGGCAGTAGCCTCTCACTTGGATTCCCTGATCCTCCTCTCACATCTTCCCATCTATCACCCACAATGTAGTCCAAAAGGGGTTATGAGAATCCAGAATTGCTTTCAATGTCCTCTCCACCAGCTTAAAACAGTTCAGTTCATTTATATTAAGGTAAAAACAAAATTCTTAACATGGTCTTTGTGTTGGTTTGAGTCTTTTGAGGACCCCAGAAAATTGTGTTCTTAAATTGAACCTATTGTGAAACTTTGATTAGATTGGATCAGTTAAGGGTCATTTGATTAGATTGCTCCAGTAAAGCATAGCCCAGGGTCGGTCTTAATCCTCTTACTGCAGCCCTTTATAAAAGGAGGAATAAAAAGCCATATACACAGAAAAAATCTGCAGACACAGATAGAAGCCTCCAGAAGTTGAAATCTACAAACCCAGGAGAGAGAAAAGCCACAGATGAAGCAGCCTGAAGCTAAAAGCAATGAGACCCAGAGGCGAGGGGAGGGAGAGTGGATATAGCCATGCACCTGATTGCCCACAGCTGAGCTCAGGGGGAAAATGAGCCTGAAGGAGAAGGCAGAGCCAGGCAGAGCTGCCATTGTGCCTTGCTACATGGCAGGAGTCCAGGATCGCCAACACCCAGGTTTCAGGGAGAGAACTTTGCCTAATGATTTGGACATTTTTCCCAGCCTTGGTACTATTTCCAACCACAATAGTCTTCTCGTAAGTACTCAAAATTCCTTCTCTTTGTGACCATGTGTGGGAACCCAGGGTCTCTCCCCCACCAAGTCCTCAGCATGTAGTCACCTGTGTGACTTAGACATACGTTAAAGGTTAACAATCTTCCCCAGAGGGGAAAGAATGTAAAGATGGTATCATAAACTATAGTCTTACTAAAGCAATAAATAACCTTGGTAAACATGCTTCCTATGAGCATAGTGAAAACATCACCAGACCCCATATGTACATTTCACATGACCCTGGCAGAAACTCTGTTCTCATACTGTATGGAATATCCTTGTTCTGAAACACCCTACGTAACCCCTCATTTTCCCATATCTTTGCAGAGCGCCATCTTCATTCTCCAACAGGCCACCATGAGAGAGTCTTCCTTGTTCATAAGTCCCAATAAAGTTTATTCCTAAGTGCCAGGTGCATTCTTTGGTCTCACAGCTGCACGAACTCATGACCTTCAGGAACCGGATTGAAACGTCATGGTATATTTGCCCATGCTTTTCCTGCTTCTTGAAACACTCTTATACTCCTTCACACAGTTAAACTTTATCCTTCCTTCAAATTTCACCTCCATTATTCCATAATCAGAGATGTCACCAATGACTTGTTGACCTGGTCAAATCTCCCGTTATGTGCCTTCTGGGCTGCATGCTCATTGAATGGCCTTTATAATAGCACATAATTTTTATGTGCTGGACTGTGAGCTTCAAGAGACACATTTGTTTTTACTCACCACTCTGTGTCATCATGTACCTAACGGATGAGTGAATAAAATATCCAAAAAAGAAAAACCCAACACATGACGATTTTCATTTTTATATGTTCATCACCCTTTCCATGAGCATCTACACAACATTATTTTCTGATGTTCTGGTAGCAGATGGCTTTTTGATACACATGCTTCACAATAACAGTACAAAATTATTATAAAGACTATAGAAAATGAACATAGGCAAATGACAAATGACCGAGGCACTTGATTTACTTGTCCACATTCTTGACCAGAGAATAATTTGTGGAGTAAAGGAGTGCTTACTCTGTAAAGTCTGGAACTCACCATTTATCTGATATGACCAAGGAATGGGGTGTTTCACATAAACAGTGTTTACGGTGATAAGGCACAAAACTCCTTTCCTGTTTTGAGGGGAGTTTTTCTGAAATTTATTATACATGTTTCTTCTTAAGCAAATAAGCAAAAACCAGAATTTGAGCACTATATGATTGCTTTGGGTCATCATATTCTGGACGTCTCTCAATGTACATTATTCAGATATGGAGGGCTCATCTTTACTTTCGTTTTACTTTTTGCTTTTCTTGCATTTTTGCCCTCACTCTTTGAGCTGTCTCTCCTTATTGCTATGTGTCTAACTGCCTGAAGTGCTTATCTGATTGCTTAGGCTTGTATGTCCCTTAAACTGTGAACTTGCAATCAAGTGTATTAAAATTTTTGTGTTAAGCAAGTATAAAGAAGCTTTGAATAAGAAAATAAGATCTCTCTGTCTATTTCAAAGGTAGCTGATCCATGAGCAAGTAGATGGGAAAACAGCCCTTTACATAACTACATAATTGACATAGACATTAGCTTTCTTTTAAAAGAGGCTTGCTAATAACAGGGCAAAGATATTGGGCTTTGGAGTCAGGCAGACTGTGCATTGGCTGTGAGACCAGAAACTAGTTTCTCTTTAAGGCCCATTTTTCACGTTTCTCAAATGGTGATAACAAGACTCTTTTTACAGAGTTATTGTAACTATTAAATGAAATAATATCAAGTCCTTAGCCGAGTAGCTATTGTTTTCATTAGTATTGAATTGCTTTCCATTATGAATACTGTATAATATTAATAATATATTACAACATGCATAATCTGCAACTTTATTAGTAATATTAACATTATGAATCACAGTACTAAGATTTTCTATATGCATTGTTAAGCTGCTGAAGAGATGAAATCCTTAGATGATTGGGTGGGAAAGATAGGAAACTCTGTTAAATAAAGCAAACACAAATAACAAAAGTTTGCAGAAGAAAAATCACCTTTAAGATTTCAAGATGATGATTGAAGTGATAAATGCACAACTATGTGATTATACAAAATACCATTGATTGTCCACTTTGGGTGAATTGTATACTTTATTAATATGTATCAATAAAATTGATTTGTTAAAAAAAAAAAAAACTAAACTAAGGTTTGCCAGCAAATGGCACCAGAATGCTACATTCTTGAGGAAGAGAGAAAGCCTTGCTTATATTGTGATTTTGGCCTTCTAGCTTCTGAAACCATGAGCCAATAAATTCCTATTGTTTAAGCCAAAACCAGTTTGTGACATTTATGCCAGCAGCTCTGGCAAACAAAGACAACAGCTTCACTATTGCTTAACCACATTTTCCCCAACCTATTTTTCAGAATTTGGACTTTGGGACCCAAGTGCAAGCACTTACATTTTATTAAGTTTAATTTTCTTAGATTTAGTTCATTCTTCAGCTCATCCAAACAGTTTGGACATAATTTCTGGTACTCTCATCTTTCTGCCATCAGAACATTCAATAAATGTGCCTTTTTTCTTGTTATAAGTTATTAATAGAAATATTGATAAAGATAGCTAATGGCTAGAGAGTCCTATAGGATGTCACTCACAAGCACCCCCTTGGAATCTATTATTTAACATGTATTTATACAATATCATCGTGTAGTAATAAAAACTATTACTCATGTCGAGTAACTTTTTTAGAGTTTACTCTTGTTAAGGAATTGTGCACCTGGCTTGCACACACTATTTCTTTCAAGAATTGAATTACCAAAGTCTTAAAAATTAAGAATCATTAATGGTCTCCATTTTGCAAAAAAGGAAACTGAGTTACAGAGATGTTCACTAATTAGCCCCAGATAACTCAGGCATCTCCCACTTCTCTAACCCAAATTGTCACTAATTATCAGGAGGTCTGCATCAGATGCTAACCTACAGAGCTAGCAGGAAAAGTTGTGAGCCACTTAGAGATTCACTTTCTTTTTCTTACATTCCACGACTTTTGTCTGTCATCATATCTTGGAAATAACTGTAGAAGTTCAAAGTAGTTTGAGATGAGAGACTAAAATGAAAATAAGGACTAAATCCCATTAGTTAGAAGTACCCATTGCCATGAGTTCAGTTTGCTAGCATCTACCAAGATGACTTACTGAAATTGTGCAATTTGTACTATGGATTTTAGAAACACTATGCAAAATTGCCGAGTCTCTTCATAGGTACACCGTTAGAGGTGCATCATGACATCCCATTTAATTTAAGCCTGGACCATAGCTTCACTTATAATCATGTTATAGGTTTCAGACAGATATTACTTTTATGAATACTTAGTATTTTAGCAATAGTTTCCAGATGATATCTGAGGAAACGTGGGAAGGAGATGTGAAAAAGTTAATATATTTTAACCAGTGTCTTATTTCAGACATTGATTGAACCTTTCAGGGATGAGTTAGTTGTTTATCTACATGTGCTATTCTTCTCTTTTCATTAATTTAATTTAATTCCATTTATATGTAACCTGAGAGTTGCATTCCCCTGCAGTATGCCCACGCAGTTTGTAAACTGAATTGAAGCTATCATCCTTGTTTTAATGGCTGTGAAGGACTTAGAAATTAATAGCTCTCTCTTGAATTAGTAAATTATATTTTTCCAAAGAGAGAAAAGTGCCTCATAAAAATAAGTGACTAGAGTCACTTTTATTTTATTTTTATAACAAGCCTTTTATGCTATAGTTTTAAACCCCCTTTTTACAATAACATCTTACATTTATATAGCACTTTATACTTTTCAAAGCACTAGCGTGCACATTATCCTATTTTATCTTCACAACAACCTTCAGAGTTAAGTAGAGATGTAAGAGGAGGCCAGTGCTGCAGACTAAGGGAGCAAGATATTAAGTGACTTTGCACAAAGTGAGCCCATGGCCCAGGCTTACATCTCCCGGCAGCTTGTCCAGAATATTTTGTGATGTTCCTACTTGCCAGTAAAAGCCAAATAGAGAAAATGCTAATGAGAAAAAACTTTCTCACCAGATTGTTTATCCAATGATGAGAAAATTAATATATTGCCAAATGCAGTGTGTCCATAATCTTAAAAAAAAGTGAAAGCAAATCCTTCAGAACACTTTTTTACCTCAACTATGGAAAATAGTTTATACTTTAAATGAAAAACTTCAATTTATATGCATACATTTCTAAGTAGTATGAATAATAATACCATCTGATTTGAATAAGTAAATCTAGTTCAAAAGTTTATCTTTTAAGGTAGATATTTTATTAATATTTTGGTTTATAAAAAAGGAGACAGAAACACAGATCTGTCTTTTAGTTACTAAAAAATCTTCCCTAAAATGCATTCCTCCAACATCTTTGGCCACTTTAAATGGCAATTATCCTACCTACAATATACCATATATTGTTTATGATATAATTTTATACACTTCATGATTACATACTTTGTTTCCAGAGTTCACAAAATCTCAGATATGCATAAATGTATTCCCAGTGATGTTGGATGAGTTCAGTCACAGAGTAACACAGTTTTTTAGCATCCATGATATTCCAGGCATGGATGGAAGTGGTGCAGTTGAAAGGGTAAATGGTACATAATCTGCCCAGGCTTTGCACTCGAGAGGGAAACACTTTAACAACTAAAGATAACATAATATTTTAAAAGGCAGATAGGGAATGCTGTGTGAAAACAAATAAGAAAACTATTCATTCTCCCTGAATTATTCAGGAAGACCTTGCAGAAGAGGGAAAATTTTTCTGAGTTTTGAGTTGAGTAAGGGACTGGCTGGGAAGTCTGGGAGAAGGGAACTAGAGATCGACAAACTTTTGAGCAAAGGAAAGATGTTGGGTCCCCAAAAAGGAAGATGGGAGATAATTAGGAGGGTTTTTTTTTCTGGAGCCAGGTAACAATAGACCTGATATAGGAAGCTAGAAAACATAAACTTAACACCTGGTGAAACCATCCAAAAAAGTGGGTGGAGAGGAATATTGACATTCAATCTTAATTGCAAAGTACTAACAATATGCTTGAAGACATTTTACTTTTAAAGAATGGAAATCCACTGAATCTGGCTTTAATCTCATGATCCTCCCTCCAAAACACATACACACACATGTACACACACATATATTAACAAAGTCAAAATTTTTTCCCACAAGACAAGGTCATGATGTGCAGTCAGGAAAACTCACAAACATCAAAGAAGTGCATCTGGGAGGATCTCGGGAACACTGTTCCATTTTGCCATGGGGCCTTGTGTGACTTTTTTTTTTCTTCTTTTTTTTTCACTTTTGCATCTATCTTTTTTGTTCTATTTCTCCAGAAATTGTCTCCTTTACTATGGCAAAAGAGTTTCTAAGTTTGCATGTTCTCTCAATTTAGGTTCTTCAGAGTCCAATTTTCTGAAGAGACACTATTATCAAGCTGGATTGAACCAGTTGTCCAATTCTGCCTTGTCCACTAAGACCAGGCAGCAGGTTCCTGGTATAAGGTTACCTTCCGAGACTCTTTCCTGTGGTTGAAGGGAAGTAGTGAGAAATCGTGATGGTTAAGAGTACAGATGTCAGATTCCAATTGTCCAGGTTCAAATGCCAGCTTCATGTGGCTGTAGGCGATTTATTTAACACCAGATATTGCATACCACATTGTTACCATTTTACTTGGATCAGGCCACTGAGGCACAGAGGGATTAAATATGCACTTAGTGTATGCATAGGTCAAAGCATGACTTTGAGCCCTGACTCTTAACTGGTGTGCTATACTAATTGTAAGGAAACACATTTAAACAGTTTTTAAAAGTATTAAACATGCCATTATCTTTGCTAAGGCATTTAAAAATATTTCTTTTCTATCTAATGAGGATACGATTATCTAATGAGGATGAGAGAGCAACAAAAGAAAAAAATGAGTTGGAAAAGAAGGTACTTAGGGTTTACCTATAAAAATGTAATTCCTTTGAGATGAAATGATATTCTGAAATTTTATTGCATCACTTTCTGCTTATTTAAAGCAATTTTTCCCAATACACATATCTGTGGCTCCTGGTGGATCTTTTGATGAAAAATAGACTTCAATATATTTTTGTTACACTACTTTAGAGAGCAAATTCTCCCTAATTCCTTTACTCTCTTTAACTCCAGAAGACTAGTTCATTGTCAAATTCCGGATCATTCTGAAAATATCTAGGCTAGTTTTATAACATTATTTATCTTTATCCCTGAAAATCCAGCTGGTGAAGAAAAATGAAGACAATTTGGTAAATAATGGATGCCGAGACGACTTACTGTTTTTCTGCAATGAGAAATTAGCAATTTATTATGTGACCTTTCTTCAAGTGCCTGTCAAAAACTCAGAAGTAATAAAGCTTTACTGGCAAACAGCAACTAATTAAACAAAAAGATATACACTAAAAATGTAGTATCTTTATTAAAAGCTAATCTGCTGTTTGTGTGTTCACAGAAATAACACTAGAGAAAAATTTTTCTCAAAAATTCCTGTGGCTGTCCCCCATATAATGCATAGCATCTTGTTTACACTTTCTGGTTACATTTTTGGACATACTTAAATTTTAAAAGTAGAAGGTTCTGTAATGTATGTGAGTGTTTTCTCCTTTATGTAAAGTCACCTTGGATTCTGATCCTTTCTCCCCTTGTAGAGCTTAAAGATTTCAAGACTTCTTAGTGTCCAGCTCAAGCCTTTTCTTTCTATTACTAGGTGAGACCCAGTTTTTTCTAATAATTCTAGCATTTCACTTAATTAGAACATACTGGAACTACATTTATACAACTCAACCTATCAGAATGCCCATGCGTATTAAATAATTTCGAGGTAGTAAAGCTTCAATAATGCAGCATTAAGCAATACGGCATATCGAAAGGATTTTGTTTCTCTTAACCTCTTACTATTCTAAATTTTTAAAATTATTCGCCAACAAGACAAGTTGATTTTTGCGTTAAAAGCATAAACATTTAACACAGGTTCTCTCTGTCAGGCCAATTTCTTATTAAGTACTTAAACAATAGATCTTTTCACATGGAAAGTGCTTATTAAATGTAAAAGCAGAAATGCTCTCTGAAATAAAAAGACTCAAAATTAATAAGATTAAGGAAAACACATACATTTTAACCCAGGTCATAACAGCAGAGTTTACTTATTGTGGCATACAGAAGTGAACTAGATAAAAAACGAGAACCCATTTTATAAAATACATTATTTAAAATGTGCCTTGCCTGGTCTAGGCTCTGTAATTAGTAGGATGTTTAATGATCTTTCTACACAAGAAAAAATGTACTTCGGTTCAGTGGGTCAAAATGATTGCTGGACTAAACACACACATAAGATGAGCAAACACAAATAAAAGTAAAACATTTTAGTTTCTAAAAATGTCAGGAAGGAAGGACAAGTTTGCTTTGAATTTCACCAACGATAATCTCATAAGCTTTTAATTTTACCTGTAAAGCTCAGAAACAAAAGAGAAGGAAAATTAGGAAAGTATGAGTAATCCATTCATAAAACATATTCTATTCCAGCTACAGCTCTGTTTTTTTCATATTTGGATGCAACCATTTGACTCTGGGTTATGAAATGTTTTCTTAGAAAATGCATTTTGCTTTCATTGACTTGCTACTAGTTCTATAGCTCTGAGTAGGCAGGAAAAAATAAGAAAAAGGAAAGAAAAAGACAAAATATTCAAATAGTAAAAACTACTGGGGTTCTGTAG
>JAQZBX010011305.1:19158-43073 GCA_029593785.1 Cabassous unicinctus | reverse complement strand
ATCAAAGGATGAATTGAAATTTTCCAGGCAGAGAACGAGGAAGTCTAGTCCAAGCAGAGGGAGAAGATGTGCAGAGGCAGCGTCACAAGAGGGCATGATGCCACTGGTGGCTGGTCAACAGCAGTGAGCCTTAGGCATATGCTGTGCGCATGTCATCACAGGGGTAGGAGATGAGATTAAAGTGATAGACAAGGGCCAGCCTGCCAAGGTCCTATTTACTATGGGAAACTAAGAAGTTGGTACATTTTGCTTACAGAATGCTATATTTTATATATAGAAAAAAACTGATACAGGAAGAGAACACTGATACAGATTAGGGATTATGGACCAGAGTGAAGAGAGACTAGGAAAAGGGAGGCCAGTTAGGAGATCAGAGACGATAAGGACTGAACTGTGATTGTGAGATGCAGAACACCTCTGGAAGGGCTGGATTATGGAAGAGAGGGAAAGAAGTTAAACTGTACGTGACAAGAGATGTCCAGTAGGCAAGCAGAAATAAGGACCTTAGGAGAACAGGGAACCACTGGCAGTTGAAGCCTTGGTAGTAGAGGGTAGATAAGATTACTTTGGGCAAAGTAAATAGGCCAGCATGGAAGGAGGTTGAGAGGACAGATGAACAATATAGGAAATCAAGGGTTAATTGGTAGAACGAGATCTTAGAATAGGCAGGAGGGGAGGGGATGGACTCCAGTGTCTAGGTAAAATGGCTTCTCCCTAAAGAGAGGCAACATATTTGGGGAAAGGTGAGGAAATTTGATGAACTAGAATACTAGACCATAATCACCTTGAAAGTAGGGACTGTTTTTTTTTTTAAAATGCGTTTATCCTTTATTGCTTATACAACAGTGCCTTATACATAATAGATCCATAATAAATGTCTGTGGATTTATGACAGTGTAATGGTTTGGAGCTGTACGGACCCCAGAAAAGCATGTTCTTAAACTTAATCCGTTCCTGTGAGTGTGAACTCATTGTAAGAAGGATCTTTTGATGAGATTACTTCAATTGAGGTGTGGCCTACCTCAACCAGGATAGGTCTTAATCCTATAACTGGAGTCCTTTATAAGCAGAATGAAATTCAGACGACAGAGACAGAAGCAAGAAGCTGAAATTCAACGGAACCTGGGAGTTGCACAGAAAGGCCAGGAGAGGCTGCCATGTTCATTACCATGTGACATTGGAGCCCAGGACCAAAGATCCCTGGCAGCCACTCCCAGAGTGGCAGTCTTCAGGAAGAGAGCATTGCCCTGTTGACGGCCTGATTTGGACTTTCTCTTAGCCTCAAAACTGTGAGCTAAAAATTTTTATCTTTGTTATACTGCATCTTTCCTCACCATGTCAATGCTTACTAGATTTATTTTATAACAATTGTTTCATAATCAATTACTGTTAGATAGTTTCATGTTTTGAATTTCTTGGTTCCTGAGGATGGGCTATGCTACTTGCTACTTAAAATGTGGGCTGTTGACCAGCAACAGCAGTGTCACATGGCAGCTTGTTAAAAGTGCAGAGTCTTGGGCCCCAGTCCAGACCTGCTGAATCAGAGTCCACATTATTACAGTTTGTGAAGCACTGTGCTATGCATCTTTTGAAATCCTTTCCTGTTCAGAATTCTGTATTTTCATGAACTTTGTTTTTGTGTTCTCAAAGATTTATTTATTTATTTATTTCTTCCCCCGACCCCCGTTGTTTTTGAGCTTGCTCTCAGCTCTCCATCTCCATTTGCTGTGTGTTCTTCTGTGGTTGCTTGTCTTCTCTTTAGGCAGCACTGGGAACCAATCCTGGGACCTTCCGGAGTGGGAGAGAGGTGCTCAATCTCTTGTGCCACCTCAGCTCCCTGGTCTGCTGCATCTCTTATTGTCTCTCCTCTGTGTCTCTTTTTTTGTGTGTCATCTTGCTATGCCAGCTCTCCACGCAGGGCAGCACTCTTGCATGGGCTAGCACTCTTCCGTGGGCTAGCTCTCCTGCGCAGGCCAGCACTCCTGCACAGACCAGCTCTCCGTTCGGGCCAGCTCGCCGCGTGGGCCAGCTTGCCTTCACCAGGAGGCCCCGGGAATCAAACCCTGGACCTCCTATATGGTAGACGACAGCCCAATCGCTTGAGCCACATTTGCTTCCCTGCTTTTTCATTAGAACCTCAATATGGCACCTGCAAGGTCCTTTTGGTGTTTCCAGAAACTGATGACCCTTAATGAAGTTTGGTATATTGAATTTTGTAAAATAGTAGATGAAACTGTACCCATTTTATTAAGGTTTCTTCATGTCTCTATGGAAAACGAAAATATCTGCAGTGTATTTGTTTTTTGTTTTTGTTTTTAAAGATTTATTTATTTTATTTATTTATCCCCCCCTTGCCGCTTGTGTTGCTGTGTCCATTCGCTTCGTGTCTTCTCTGTGTCTGCTTATCTCCCCCTTGCTGTGAGGTCTTGCCCCATCAGCCCACTGCGCCGCACGAGCCGGCCTGCCCTCACAAGGAGGCCTCAGGACCGAACCCGGGCCTCCCATATGGTAAACGGGGGCTCTATCCATTGAGCCACACCCACTTCCCAGTGTATTTGTTTTATAACCATGCAAAGAAAACAAACTCTGACTTTATAAAAACATATTATATTGGATCCCAAGTTTTGATAAAAGAAAAACTTTTCATGCAACATAGGATTTATTGAGGAATTCATGAATCAGGCAGCATCCCATTCAAAAAGTCAAAGAGAGCTCTGCTGAGGGAGTGAAATGGGGAGCTCATATAGCATGAATTCAGAAGCAAGGGAGGGAGCGTTCTGATTGGCTGGCATTAAGTTTCCATTTCACACAGTGGAAGGCCTTACAAATGGGTTGTAGATAGAAATTGATTAGTATGGTATACTTGCTCAAACTGATAAGTTATCTCTACTGGACCAAAACCAGTTTTATCAGCATGTGTTGCTTATCAGCAACCCTGTAGAGTATGTTCAATTTTCTTGGGAAACCCCTTCAGGTCAATTGTTTTTGTCTTCTAGAAAATCTCTCCTCAGAAAGGGATCCTCCCCCAGTAGCGCCCAATGCAGGCTGCCATATTATTTTACTAGTTTTGTGGTTGGTAGAACTTAGAAACCCTCAGTTGTGCATCAGCTTCACTTCTGTTTTCTCTGTAGCTGGCATATAATTTGCAAAATCACCAGTTTGACCTTTTCCTACATGAAGAGTAAAATCAAAAGCAAGAGAGGTCAAAAGGTCAATATTTCCTTGAAGAGTTGGAATTCCAAAAAGAGGAAACAAAAGTATTGGATGGGAGAGATCTAGGGATGCATGTACCGTCTGCTCTCATTACTTTTTACACAAGAGTATTTGGTGCAGTTTCCAGTGGGCACTGTCACTGCCAGGTTTTTGCTTGTTCAATTGGCATTTATTGCTTTGCATCAAGGTTTTAAAATATTTGCAGCCCAAGAGGAGCTTGTGTAATTCTGGGTACCAATGCATAAATGTAAAGATCTTCTGAAAACAGTTTGTTAGAAATGATAGATTAAGTGCCTTACTCTCATTTTCAGTATTTCACTTGGGACTTTGATTTACATTATCACTATATGAACAATAACTCCTGAGCATGCTTATAAGAAAATAGAGAAAATTGTCTTTTGTCAAAATTGCTGCAAATGTTTCTGGAGTCCAATCTAGGTTTTGACTGAGTTGTAGACATATGTTGACAGTGTCCAACATAACTGGCCTTTCTGCTTTATTGGTATCAATTGTTTTAAACAAAGGAGCAGAATTTCCTCTTATTGAATTAAAATTTGTCTTGAAAAGTAAAAGCAAATTATACTGAACATGGAATTTCAAACCTGAGTGAAAAACATCTGAACACTGGGTGTTCATCTTTCTAACAAGCTTAGCAGATGGATGGGAAATGATGTTTGCTGTTTATTTCCTCAACATATCAATATGTGAGGATGTGGTGCAAAATATGGTTTTCCTGCAAATGAGCAAAACCATGCCAGAAGAGTACAAGCAACATAGTTTGTACTCTGAAAGAACTTTCGAAATTGGAGGCCACTATTAACTTAAAATCTGCCCCGTGCTTTTTACTCATCAAAATCTTAGAATGGTTGTGATCTGGGTTGAAAAGATGTAATTGTTTCTGCTACTCATCTAACCATTTCAAGAGCACTTAAAGGATTCTTTCAGGCAAGAAACACAAGGACAACTGAAAAGCTATCTGCATTCATGGCCTTTGAATTAAAAAAAAAAAAAAAAGCCGTAAATCTAAGTCGCCGAAAGATGCCGTGCGTGTCAAGTGATTTTTCCAGACTTTTAGCGTGTATTTTTGTGACCAATGACCTTTCCTTTGGCTGTCAATCAGCTAAGAATTAGGCCACAGTTGTGGTTTAATGTTCAATTGGTGTTGTTTGAAAATCTTCATGGAATTAGTCATAGCCAGTGATGTAATTATTTCTGCAGGAATGTCACCATGCATAAAGGGGAGCTATCAGGAAAGGGGAAATGGCTAATCAGCATATAAAATCCTGAGGCTTGTCTACTTCTTTTTGAAGATGAGTAAGACTTTCTTGACTTTTTTTCTTTTTTAATTCTTGGTGCTAGTCCAAAACCTTTTTTCTTCCTTTGTTAATTATTGTTCCTCAGTGACACTTGTCCATATGATATTGATCAAAGATTTCCTGGAAAATAACAAAAGGTCCTTTAAACCAAATAAAAGTTTTCTTGTCATCCCAAGGAGAATAATGAAGTGGCTCAGATGTTGAAAGATTCATGTTCCTATAGGTCAAGGTTAGACATATATAGTATCCATCCTGCTACTAGTGGCCTATGAAATTTTAATCCATGCCTGAGGCCGTGAAAAACAGATGCCTTAGATGCCCTTGCATAGCTTATTTTTGTTCTTAGGTTTTCATCACCTTGGTGCTTCTGGATTGGAAGAGGCAGTATTTTAAGCTATTTACACGAAGAGAATGCTTTTTTTAAACATATTTTTATTAGAGAGATTGTGAACTGACAAAACAATCATGCACATGTATGGAAATCTGTACAACATCTCTCTACCAACACACTACATTGTTGTGGAACATTTGTTACAGATTATGAGATACATTTGTTATATTTTTTTCCCCATAGCCCCTATTATTAACATAGTACATCTTTGGCATTGATGCAAGAATATTACTGTATTGCTGTTAACTATAGTCCATAGGTTACATTAATTGTATCTTTCCCTGTTTCTCCACATTCTTACTACCTTGCAGTAGTGATATACATTTTTTCTAGTTCATAGAAGGACATTCTCGTATTTGTACTACTAACCACAATTCTCATCCACCTCTGGGTTCACTATGTTATTCAGTTCATAGACTATTCTCTAGCTTTCTTTCAATTGACATTTATACCCCTAGACTACCCTTTTCAGCCATGATCCCATTTATAAACAAGCTGTGTTAGTTCTAGCCACTGTAATGTGTCACCATCAACTCTATCCATTTCCACACTTTTACAGTCAAGTTAATTAAAAGTTCTACATACATTTAGCATCAGGATACCTTCTCAGCCCTTCTCTTTTCTCCTTATAGCCTATACTCTAGGTTTTAATTCCATGCATTTATTCTTCATATTTAGTTCATACTAGTGAAACCATGCAATATTTATCCTTTTGTATCTGGCTTATTTCACTTAACGTAATGTGTTCAAGGTTCGTCCATGTTATCATATGTGTCCCAATTTCATTTCTTACAGCAGCATAGTATTCCGTTGTATGTATATACCACATTTTGTTTATCCATTCATTGGTTGATGGACACTTGGGTTCTTTCTATCTTTTGGTAATTGTGAATAACGCTGCTATGAACACCAGTGTGCAAATGTCTGTTTGCATCACAGTTTTCAGTTCTTCTGGATATATTCCTAGTAGAGGAATTGCTGGATCATATGGCAGTTCTATATTTAGCTTCCTGAGGAACTTCCAAACTGTCTTCCACAGAGACTGCACCATTTTACATTCCCACCAACAGTGAAGAAGTGTTTCTATTTCTCCACATCCTCTCCAGCACTTATTGTTTTCTGTTTTTTTTTTTAAATAATGGCCATTCTATGCTGTGGGAGATGATATCTCATTGTCGTTTTGGTTTGCATTACCTTAGTAGCTAGTGATATGGAGCATTTTTTTTTCATGTGCTTTTTGGCCATTGGACAAATGTCTATTTAAGTCTTTTGCCCATTTTTTAAATTGGATTGCTTGTTCTTTTATTGTTGAATTGTATGATCTCTTTATACAGAATGGAAATCAAGCCCTTATTGGATATGTGGTTTCCAAATATTTTCTCCCATTGAGTGGGCTGCCATTTTACTTTCTTGATGAAGTCATTTGAATCACGAAAGTGTTTAAGTTTGAGGAAATTCCATTTATCCATGTTTTCATTTGTTGCTCATGCTACTGGTGTAAGGTTTAAGAATGCTCCATCTACCACCAGGTCTTGAAAATGTTTCCCTACATTTTCTTCTACAAGTTTTATGGTTGTAGATTTTTTAGTTAAAATTTGATCCATTTTGAGTTAATTTTTGTATAAGGTGTGAGATAATTGTCCTCTTTCTTTCTTTTGGCTGTTGATATCCAATTCTCCCAGTACCATTTGTTAAACAGACTGTTATGCCCCAGCTGGGTGGGTTTGACAGACTTGTCAAAAATCACTTGAACCATCAATTCAGTCCATTGGTCTATGTGTCTATCTTTATGCCAGTACCATGCTGTTTTTTACCACTGTTCACTAGGTAATATGATTTAAATCCTGGAAGTGAGAGTCCTCCAACTTTGCTCTTCCTTTTTAAGATGTTTCTGGCTATTCAGGGCCCCTTACTCTTCCAAATAAATTTGGTAATTGTGTTTTCCTGTTTTCCACTTCTTTAAAAAATGCTGGTGGAATTTTTATTGGGATTGCATTGACTCTGTATATCAATTTGGGTAGAATTGACATCTTAACAATATTTAGTCTTCCAGTCTATGAGCACAGAATGTTTTTTCATTTATTTAGGTCTTTTTATTGTTTTCTTTTAGGAAATGTATTGCTGTTTTCTGAGTACAAGTGCTTTACATACTTGGTTAAGTTTATTGCTAAATATTTGATTCTTTTAGTCAGTATTGTAAATAGAATTTTTTTCCTGACTTCCTTCTCAGATTGCAAATTAGTAGTGTATAGAAACACTACCGATTTTTGCATATTAATTTTGTATCCTGCCACTCAGCAGAAATTGTTTATTAGCTCTAGCAACTTTGTTATAGATTTTTCAGGACTTTCTAAGTATAGGGTCATATCATCTGCGAATAGCGAAAATTTTACTCTTTTTCATTCCCATTTAGATGTCTTTTATTTATTTTTCTTGCCTGATTGCTCTAACTGGAATCTCTAACACTATAGTGAACAACAGTGGTGACAATGAGTATCCTTGTCTTATTCCTGATCTCAATGGGAAAGCTTTCAGTCTTTTACCATTGAGTATAATGTTAGCTGTGGGTTTTTCATATATGGCTTTAGCATATTGAGAAAGTTTCCTTCAATTCCTATCTTTTGCAGTATTTTTATCAAGAAAGGATGCTGTATTTTGTCAAATGCCTTTTCTGTGTCAATTGATAGGATCATGTGATTTTTCTTCTTTGAGTTATTAATATGGTATATTATGCTGATTGATATTCTTGTGTTGAAACATTCTTGGATGCCTGGAATTAAATCCACTTGATCATGATGAATAATTCTTTTAATGTGTTGTTGGATTCAATTAGCAAGTATTTTGTTGAGGATTTTTGCATCCATATTCATTAGGGAAATAGGTCTGTAATTTTCTTTTTTTCATAATGTCTTTATCTAGCTTTTGGTATTAGGGTGCTATTGGCTTGATAGAATGACTTTGGTAGCATTCCTTCTTTTGAATGTTTTGCAAGAGTTTGAGCAAGATTGGTAATAAATCTTTGAATGCTTGGTAGAATTCACCTGTGAATCCATCTCGTCCTGGGCTTTTCATCTTGGGGAATTGTTTGATGACTGTTTCAATCTCTTTACTTGTGATTGGTTTGTTGAGGTCTTCTATTTCTTCTAGCATCAGGGTGGATTGTTCGTACGTTCCTAGGAATTTTTCTATTTCGTCCACATTTTCTAGTTTGTCAGTGTACAGTTGTTCATAGCATCCTCTTATTAACGCTTTTATTTCTGTGGGATCAGAAGTAATGTCCCCATTTTCATTTTTTATTTTATTTATTTGCATCATCTCTTTTTTTTTTTCTAGCTAAGGGTTTGTTGATTTTGTTAATCTTCTCAGAACCAACTTTCGGTTTTGTTAATTCTCTCTATTGGTTTTTGTTCTTAATTTCATTTATTTCTGCTCTGATCTTTGTTATTTCATTCCTTCTGCTTGCTTAGGGAAAAGTTTGCTCTTCTTTTTCTAGTTTCTCCACTGTGTAGTTAGGTCATTGATTTTAGCTCTTTCTTCTTTTTTAATGTAAGCATTGAGGGATATAAATTTCCCTCTCAGCACTGCCTTTGGTGCATCCCATAGGTTCTAATATGTTGTCTTCTCGTTTTCATTCGTCTCAAGATATTTATTGATTTCTCTAGCAATTTCTTCTTTGACCCACTGATTATTTAATAACGTGTTGTTTATTCTCCATATATTTGTGAATTTTTCCTTTTTCCACCTGTTGTTGATTTCCTTCTTTATTCCATTATGATCAGAGAAAGTACTTTGTATAATTTTGATCTTGTTGAATTATTGAGATCTGCTTTGTGACCCAACATATGGTCTATTCTGGAGAAAGATCCATGAGCACTTGAGAAGAATGTATATCCTGCTGTTTTGGGGTGCAATGTTCTATATATGTCTATTAGGTTTAGTCCATTTATCATATTATTCAAGCTCTCTGTTTCTTTATTGATCCTCTGCCCAGATGTTCTATCCAATGCTGAGAGTGGTGTATTGAAGTCTCTAACTATTATTGTAGAGACATCTATTTCTCTCTTCAGTTTTGCCAGTGTTTGCCTAATGTAATTTGGGACATCCTGGTTAGGTGCATATACATTTATGATTGTTATTTCTTCCTGGTGAGTTGCCCCTTTTATTAATATATAATATCCTTCCTTGCCTCTAATAACAGTTTTTCTTTTAAAGTCTATTACATCTGATATTAGTATAGCTACTCCAGTTTTGTTTTTTTTTGGTTCCTGCATGCATGGACTATTTTTTTTTTTTCATTTATTTTAAAGCCATTCACTTTCAATTTATTCATATCCTTGTGTCTAAGGTGAGTCTTTTGTAGACAGCATATAGATAGCTTATCCATTCCACCAGTCTGTGCCTTTTTATTGGGGAGTTTAATCCATTAACATTCAGTATTATTACTATAAAGGCAGTTCTTACTTCACCAATTTTACAATTGGGTTTTATCTATCATATATTATTCTCACCACTCTTTTTACACTGTTAGTTACTTTTACTGATATAATTTTCATTTCTAGACTCTCTTTCCAGCCTCACTCTCCTGTCTTTTCTTTTTAGGCTGTAACATTCCCTTTAGTATGTCCTGCAGAGCTGGTCTCTTGGTTACAAACTCCCTCAGTTTTTGTTTATCTGTGAATATTCTAATCTTGCCCTCATTTTTGAAAGACAATCTTGTCAAATATAAGATTCTTGGCTGGCAGTTTTTCTCTTTCAATGTCTTAAATATATCATACCACTGCCTTCTTGCCTCTATGGTTTCTGATGAGAAATCAGCACTTATTATTAGGTGTCCCTTGTATGTGATACATCACTTTTCTCTTGCTGCTCTCAGAATTCTCTTTGTCTTTGGCATTTGACATTTTGATTAATAAGTGTCTTGGGGTAGGTCTATTCAGACTTATTCTGATGGGAGTATGTTGTGTTCTTGGACACAGATATCTATATCCTTCAATAGGGTTAGACAATTTTCAACCATTATTTCTCCAAATATTCCTTTTGCCCATTTTCCTTTCTCTTCTCCTTTTAAGACACCCATCACATGTATATTTGCATGTATCTTGATGTCATTTAGTTCCCTGAGAAAGTGTTCAATTTTTTCCATTCTTTTCTTTATCTGTTCTTCTGCATATTCCCCTTGGAGGCCATGTTTTCAGGCTCACTGATCCTTTTTCCTGCCTCCTCAAATCTGCTGTTATATGCCACCATTGTATCTTTATTTTTTAATTTTCCCCCACTTTTTTATTTTTTAAAAGATATTTTGAGAACATAAATGTTACAGAGAATATATAGGGGATTCCATATGCCCCGCTCCCCACACCTCCCACATTTTCCCACATTAGCAACATCTTTCATCAGTGTGGTACATTCATTGTAATTGATAAACACATTTTGGAGCATTGCCACTAAGCATGGATTATAGTTTACATTGTAGTTTACACTCTTTCCCATCCAACTCTGTAAGTTATGGCCGGATATATAATGGCCTGTATCTGTCATTGTAACATCATTCAGATGATTCCCAAGTCCTGAAAATGCCCCCTATTTCACCTGTTTTTCCCTCTCCCTAAACCCAGAACATCCATGGGTCATTGCCTCCACAACAATGGTATTTCTTCCATTGCTAGAATCACCAGTAGTCTATAGTAGGATACTAGTAAGTTTATTTTAATCCATTGTTCATTTCCCAATCCTGATGACTCTGGGATGGTGATGCCCACTCCACCATTAATTGGTGGGACTCTCTTGCTTGCAGCTGTAGGCTCTCTTGGTTCCTTGGTATGTTGTTTGTCCATCATCTCCTCCCCATTAGTTGTCCTGGGGGAGTCCATTGAACTGGAGAGTAGGTGTTGCAACTCCATTGAGATTCAGGGCTCAGCTGGCACATGGACAGCCCAAAGGTTTAAGTCTCTTGGATGTACACTTATCAACTCTAGTACTAATTATAGGTTCGAATAGAAGGACAGAAGAGTCTTGCATAGAGAAACCACTGCTGAGTCTAACCCAGTCACACTGGGGAGCATAAATACCAGATTAGGGCCCACTGGCAAGGGACCAAATTCCTGAGCTGACTGCCCTGACTATAGTGTCTGGATGTCTCCATATCCTTGAGGAGCTTTGCTATTTGGGGTCGTATCTACTTTGGCTGTCAATGAAATCCTGTTGAGACATGCATAAGTGCTACCTCTGGGATGGCCTCCCAACTCCCTTTGATTTCTCTTAGCCATACAAACTCATTTGTCTTTAGTTTTTCCCCCTTTTGGTCAAGGTGTTTTGTTTTGTTTTGTATTTCTTTTCTTTTTTCCTTTTTCCCCCAGCTGCATTGCTTGTTGGTACTTGGTAACAATCCCTCTGTGCTGGGGAGGCTCATACCTGGGAGTCATGTCCCATGCTGGGGTGGGGGGGAGGGAAGTTATTGCTTTTATACCATTGTATTTTTCATTTCATTTATTGTGCCTTTCATTCCCATAAGATCTGCTATTTTTCTATGTATGCTTTCAAATTCTTCTTTGTGCTCACCCAGTATCTTCTTAATATCTTTAATCTCTGTAGCCATCTCACTGAATTTATTAAGTAGATTTGTTTAAACATCTATGATTAGTTGTCTCAACTCCTTTGTGTCATCTGGAGGCTTATCTTCTTCCTTTAAATGGGCCATAACTTCCTATTCCTTAGTATGGATTGAGATTTTTTGTTGTTGTTGTTGGTGTCTTGGCACCTGGCTTACTAGATGTATGTATTCTGAGCATAGTTTCTCTCTTTAGTTTAGGACTTTCTTGCCCTTTCTCCCTTGCTGGTTGTGTAGAAGGAGCCAAGGTTGTAGTTGATACTGTAAGCTCTGGAGGCTGTTGCTGCCCGCATTGCCCCAGGGAATGATGAAGCTTCTCCCACCTTTCTCCTCTGCCAGGGGTAGGGACAGAGTCATAGCTCTGTATAGTAATCGAAGGCAAATCCAAGCCACCCAGGCCAAGACCATCTGTAGTTGTCCAGAGAGATTGATGAAGCTTCAAGCCCCTTCCTCCCCTGCCTGGGTCAGGGATGGAGTTGCAGGTGTGGGCATCACACTAAGCTGTGTGGCTCAAATCTGATCGCAGTTGGCTAGGTAGACTGATGTAGCATTGGCCCCCCACCTTCCCTGCCATGGGTGGGGATGGACCCTCAGGAGTGCCTAACAATCTAACCCATGTGGGCTGAAAGCACCTGCAGTTGCCTTGAGAGACTGAGGGAATATTGTCCCTTCTGCCCTTTAAAGGGTAGGGATGGAACCATAGGCACCCAACAGACCAGTCTGTGCAGGCCGAAGTTGCCTGCCATTGCCTGAACAGGCTGAGGAAACACAGGTCCCCTCCTATCCTATTGTGTGTGTGTGGGGCGGGGGGGAGGGACAGGGATAGAGCCACAGATGTGTGACTATTTGGATTGTGTGGCCCGAAAGCATCTGCAGTTGCCCAGAGAGGCTGGGGAGACCCACCTCCCTCTTGTCCTATCAGGGGTTGAGGTGGAACCACAGGTGTCTAACAGTCTAGTTTGTCCAGGTCAAAAGCACCTGCAGTTGCCCAGGGAGGCTGAGGAAACACTAGCCCTCTCCTATCCTATTGGGGAGTAGGAATGGAGCTACAGGTGTCTGAGTATTCTGTCTGTGTGGGCTGAAAGCGCCTGCAGTTGCCCAGGGAGGCTGGTGTAGGTCTCCCCAGCTTCCTCCCTACTGGAGGTGAGGCTAGAGCTTAGGCTAGAGCTGCAATCCAATCTGGGTGGAAAGAAGCCTGCCTCTACTGTCACTGGGATTTTCAATGAGCCCTGCTTCCCCTCATGCTGGGGGCAGAGTTAAAATGGTGGCTACGGGCCTCTTTCTGACTTGGACAGTTTCAAACTTCAGCTGTTCTGAGGATTATACTTTACTCAGCCAAATTTACTAATCAGTAGCTGAAGTCGGTACCCAACCATCTCTTCCTCCCCTGTTTTTGGAAATGGAGCTAACAACTCCAGGCACGGAATAGCTCCCAAGATGGCTTATGCCGCCAATGAAGGATGGGTACCAGTCTCTGTGGTGTGGAGTGCTCTACTCATGAATATTCACTGCAGATGGGCAGTCCCCTCCTTTCATTCTTTCAAGACAGGATGCTCTTTTGGTCTCCTGGGCCCCCTAAACAGGTGCCTTAGATAGCTCTGGGTGATTAGTAACTGCTCTGTGGGGTGAGCTGACTCTTGGAGCTCCTTACTCTGCTGCCATCTTGCCCCTCCCTCCAGAGAACTGTTTTTATCTCAGTTCCTGAGTTGAGAGCAACACCTTTAAACTGAGAGGTGTCATGTGTGAAACTTTGCCCCAGGAACTAGTGTTGGGCTTAAGCTGATTGCTGGGGCGCCTAACCCTGACCCTGGGGCAGGGAAGAGGGCCCAGTGGTTCCAGTCCCAGTGAAATCCTTTCTCTCCAAGCTATAGATAGAAGATTCTTTGATTTCTCAAAGAAAGGTCATAGGATTGTGTTAAGCTTTTGAGGTGGATGAGGCAGAGGCATCTGGCCTTTGCAAAGGGCTTGAGTATTGTAAAAAAAACTTATTTTGTAGCTCCACTTTATTGAACCATTCCTTGTAAAAGCACTGAATTTAACAAGGAAATTATGCAAGTGAACTTGGGTCAGTGTGCTGTAATGGCTAGAGGGCTGTAATGGATAGAAGGGATAGAGAACTACATTACTTGTCAGGAAATCTGGGTTATAAGCCCAAATCCTCCTTGGTAGTTGTTAAGCTTGAGCAAGTCACTTAACTTTTTAGACCCTAATTTTTAACATTTGCATAATGGCAGTTCAATGAGTTGCCCTATCTCTGACCCTGTCCCTTGCTGTTTAAATAATGTAACTTCTCCTGCATTCCTCTTGGTGGGAAATACAAAGGCAAGCTGTATAAACCAATGCTTATTCGAGGTAAAGCAATAGGGAGGAAAGTTTCAGTGCATTCTAAAATGCTTGGTATAGAAAGTTTTTTTTTGCTAAAAGTCAGGCCAGGGAGAGGATGACTGTGCCTTAGGTATGATAAAACTAGGGTTATTATTTCACAAGAAATAAGGTCATAGTCATGAAAATGGGAGGAACAGAGTTTTGTCATGTAGACCAGATAGGTGATCTTTGGAAAGCAATGAATTTGTGTGGTGGCAAGATGTATTAGCTAGCTTAGAAGAAAACTAGCCACAGCTAGTGTGGGACTCATCATCATTTTGCCTGGACCAGAGCTTAACTTCACCCTTGGTGGAACTAGTATTCAATGGAGCCAGCAGAATAGAGGAGACATTCATGGATATTCAGCAAATATATGAAGCTATGGAATTTACAAGATGAAAAAATAAACCAGGTGTGGAGTGAGTTGCTACAGAATGAGTCTTGGGAACACAGGCTCAGGGGACAACAGAGACTTTCAGCAAATGACCGCTTTATTACTTATACATCACAAAGTGTCCAAAAGAGCAGGGGAAGAAATCCTATTGTGACCAGTCTCCTGGGGAGGCCAAAAACAGCTTAGATTGGAGTAGATGGATGGCAGCTCCACCTGCCCCACTTTACATTGGCAACCAGAGAAAAATCTATACTGTTTGAGTGTGGTAATTATTCACCCTGGGGGAAGGGGTGCCTGACACTCAGAATCCCTGCTTTGGTTAGCAACTGAGGGTGCTTGTTCCCGATTTCTGGATTTAAAGTCTGGTCAGGCCTTTTCACTAGACTTAACATCTCCTCCAGGGTGGGGAATAGAAACAGACTGAAACATCATTGCTTGACAGAAGAGGAAGTGGTGGGTAGGCAAGAGTTGGCGGATGGTGGCTGAGCATGTGTCCATGACTTCCCCAGCACTAGGGGACTGGGAATATGCTATCCAAGCTGGATAAACAGTAAGGCCAGTCATCTTCAATTTCCTCTTTCAAGATGGTACTTGAGGCATACCTTGTAGGGCAGAAAAGAGGTAGCTAGGGTCTGCATTATACAACTTGTGCCAAGGAACTTCTAACTCCTTCAGGCCATGGCACATGAGCACATTTTGAAGTATAAAATGCAAATATGATTAGGCCATATGGTAACAGCAGAAAGTAGCCAACACTTTTACACTATTTTATGCCCTTAAGAAAAAAACCATTGAACTTTCTGTTTAAAAACATTAAGAAGAAATTAACGCAACAGAGACCTTTATCTTATATCTGATCCTCATGAAGAAGCTGCACAATGGTTTTGTATTTTCTGCTTCTGACCCAGAGTCATATACAGGTAAACAAATCCTAGTTTTCGACATCATACCCTTAAAATGAAAAGGTAAAGGATGGGGTAGGGGCCAAGGTAGGGAAGTGGTATTGGGCATGGGCTGGAGGCTCTATTTAAGTTTCATAAACTTCCTTTTACTCTGCATGTCACCGTGCCTCTGGGGTCATCATCCTAGCTCACTGATCCTGGTTTCTGATTTCTTCTGGGAAACACCTCTTGGTTGAGTGACTCATTTGTATTTCCTTTTCTAGCTTCTTGGTCTGCCTAACTCTTGGTTCTAGATAGGTTCTTAGTTTCTCTGAGTCCCTACAGCAACTCCATGTAATCTCCAATGATTGCCCCCAGCCCACCTCTCAGAAAAGAGGGTCCCTGTCTACTTCATCACATGGTTGTCAAGATCAATGAGATGGTATAAAGATGTTCCATTAGAGCTGGATGGATGAGTTTCCTCTCAGACAAGATGGAAGCAGAGTTTCTTTTTCAACAATAAAAGGGTCTGCTCAGTCAATGGCTCCTTCAGAACAGCACAATTGGTCAACTATGCTAAAACAACCACCACCACAAAAACAACAACAGAAAAATAACTTTCAATCAAAAACTCGAGTTTCCCTGATATTAGAGTTCACGAAGAGAAAATCCGGTTAGCACGTAGTAGGAAGTGCAAAACTGTGCATTCCCTTCTCTTTCTCTAAAAGGAAATATTTTAAAAATGCTCTTAAGCTTTTCAAATCATGGATTTCACATATAGTAGTCAAGTTTAGGGAGCAAGCCATTCAGTGGCATCTGTCTGGTAGAAAAGGTTTCCTCTTTTATTGTCAGAGTAGGGGGAAAACCTGACTGTGGATGCTGTGAAATCCTAACATAATTATTTTAACAGTGTTCTTCACATATGGCTTGTGATACTCATATTAAATTTCTGTCAAGTAGTACAGTTACTGCTGGCACCATCAATACAAATTAATTCATATTAACCTTTAATCCCATATTACAGTTAAGCAGTACTGTTACTTTCCAAAAGGGTGGATTTCTATCAGCCCTTAGCTAAGTGAGTGTTAGGGAACCAAGCACAGGCACAGGATTCCTGACTCTGCAAAATGTTAGCTAGGGATCCTGGTCAGATATCTCTCTGGATGTCAAGTTTTGCATCTGATAATACTGCTTGCTCTACAGCACTTTTAGAGTTTAGTGAGGATCAAAAAGGTAGCAATGGGAAATGGATGTGGCTCTAGTGATTGGGCTCCTGTCTACCATGTAGAAGGTCCAGAGTTTGATTCCTGGGGCCTCCTGGTGAAAGGCAAGCTGGCCCGTGTGGCAAGCTGGCCTGAGCAGAGTGTGGGGCCATGCAGGAGTGCTGGCCCACGCAGAGACCTGGCACAGCAAGATGATTCAACAAAATGAGACACAGAGGAGAGTCAATAAGAGATGCAGCAGACCAGGGACCTGAGGTGGCACATGAGATTGAGCGCCTCTCTCCCACTCTGGAAGGTCCCAGGATTGGTTCCCGGTGCCACCTAAAGAGAAGACAAGCAGACACAGGAGAAGACACAAAGAACAGACAGTGAGCACAAAACAATGGGGGTGGAGGGAGAAATAAATAAAATCTTAAAAAAGAAAGGTAGCAATAAGAGTTCTGGGAAGAAAAAATCTGCCAACATTTTAATAGTTTTTGTTTTATTACTGATTCCACGTTTTGAATCATTTTGGTCTTTCAAACTAACCTTGTCATTTAAAGTATTAATTAATTTTTTTATGTCATCAAAGACCTTTGTAATTGCTGATCAAGTTTTCTGAGCATCCCGAGATGTAAATCACATATTTACTTTCTCTAAAGCAGAATAGTTAACCAAACATGCAGTGACTAGTAACCTTTTATTGATGTTGGCATTTTTGTAATATTAAAAATATTGAAAAATGGTTTCCCAAACCTTATTACTAGTTTTGTAGATTTTTTGACATCTGGTCACTCCAGACTGAGAAACACTAAGCTAGGTGGTTTTCATTTCATACACACATACACACACACACATAAACGCACACATGTATATTTGTATATGTATATTTGTATATATCCTCAGATATCTTTGTGCTTATATAGTGCAAAGCTCTTTCTAAAAAGATTTTGTAAAATGCAATCTCCATATGTAAAGTAGGTAAAGGTATTGCTGCTATGGTTGAAGAGATTCTTCCTTTGCCTCCTACACTTGCCTCTTTGTAGCTTCTAAGGTGCCTCAACAGAACTCTTGTGCTTTAAGGAACATAGTTTGAAATCCATTATGCTAGGAAACAGAAAACAAAGAAGGGCATCTAACAACTCCTTGATATGGTATTTTTGGTCCTCCACTCTCATGGAGAAGGTGGGTAACTGGGCCAGTTGCAAATGGGTCAGAAGATAGAGAATCTCCCCTTGTTTACCCACTTGTCAGTCATTCATATGTTTTTCATGACCCAAAGAGAATTTGACTCCCTCTTCTCCATCCCATTCATCTACAGATATAGAGGACTGTAATCCATGACCATGATTGATCAGATTGCACTGGATCATTGTCAGAGAAAACCGGAGTTAACTGGTTTATAGAGCTCTGTATTTCATGAACCTGTGGAATTAAAAAGAAATGTGGAAAACTAATTTGGGTTACCTAACATTGTATTTTTCTAAACAAGGATACTTCAAAGAGCAATCACTACCGTATATTTCAAGGAGCTTCAACACTTCATAAAATAAAGGATGTTTTAGCAACAAAATATTAGGATGGCCATAATCTCAGAATAAAAGCAGAGTAAATTAGATTTTCTGAAAGATTTACTTGACTGCCCTTATTTTTTTAATTTTGCTACTCACATGAAAATTTTGTACTTGTGTAAGAACCAATATTAATAATTACTTGACTAGAGAAAAGAAAATTTTTCTCTTTAGAATATGACTTGAGAATGAATCCCAGCCCTGCCAATTATTACCGAAACAACATTGACCAAGTTAATTAATTCTCTGAGGCTCAGTTTCCTCATCTGTAAAATGTAGATGAAAACATGAACATGGTCCATATGGTTGTCAGAGTTCAACTAACGAATAAATGCAACATTCCTCTGGTGTTTAGTACATAATAGGTGTTCAATGCATATCTATTCCCTCCCTCCTGCACCTCTTTCCTCCCTTACATCCTTTTACTTACTTAAGAGGATTGTTTTGAAGTAAAGTAAGAAAATAACAAGAAAGTATTTGGTGAACTATGAAGCACTTACTTAAACTTAAGGTTCATGAGACTTAGGATGCTTTGCTTTCAGCATGCACATTTTCTTTTTTATAAGATGCGTAGATAACTGGTGGAATTACTCTTGGGGAACAAATTTAGTGTTTCTGTCTGATATTTTGAGGCATCAGTGGCTTTTGTATAAAACTGTATGTAAATCTAGATGTTATTTTAATAAATATTGCCCTTATCATGTTTCTTTTGCATGTTTTTTAAACAAAGAACATTAACCAGTCAACTCACAAATTTTCCTGCATGGTAAACTCTATAAGGTGTAGTTTTAAAGTCCATTGGAGTTGTAAAGTGTTTGGAATTATATTACAATAAGCAGTATTGCATTCAGTCTCACTGAGCTAAGGTATTTTATAATGAGATGTTAATATTTATTGCCTTTTTGAGAATAACCAAAGAAAAGCATTTTTTCATCATGTCATTTTGTATCCTATTAGCCAGACCTATCTTTTAGTGTTTCTGGTCTTTCATGGCATGGGAAAGTGATGTCAAGTTTTGGGAAGTGTGTGGTTGGCAATGATTTTGGGTAATTTTCTGGGTCAAATTGCCCAGGAGCTGCTTTGTCTGCCAGGGTGTCTGACAAGCACATGCTATATCTTCTCAATATTCCATCAGGTACCAAGTAGAACCATAAGGCATCTTCTATAGTTGCATCATGAGGAATAATCATCCACAGCTAACAAAATGTCCTGACTTTCTGCAAGGAGACCTGGGATTATCATTTCATTCTAAACCTGGTTTGGATCCCTACCAGATTCAATTTCATGATGAGAAAAAGTATTTCTGCTTTTTCTTTTTTTTTCTCTTAAAAATGTGAAAAACCAAATCAACTTCCATGCATCAGAGCCAATTGAACATTTTTCTTCAAAAGTCGAGTTGTTCTCAGGACTGTGTCTTGGTTCTGAAGTTTTCACCTACATCTCTAAGGCTATTGTAACAATTGGAGGTGTTAATTTAAATGAATGTAAGCTATTGCTAATCACTAACAGGTATAGGAAAGTCTGGAAGACACGTTTTATATTATGATGATAAGAAAGGCTGATGCTATTTTCATGATCACATACTGTACTTGAAAACATCTAGTTACAGGAAAACAGGAAAGGTTAAATATTCAAAATAACAATTTAAAAGCACTTTGTTCTCAAATCTGTCACTACGGTTTTTGTCAGATAAGTTTGAATCCTGGTAATTGGTTTGTGCCAAAGGACAGAGGAGAGTCATTTCAAAGCTTTCCTGTTCACAGACCATTAAATTGCCAGAAATAACAATCACAACAAAGTGACACATAATTTAAAAAGAATGCAATGCATGCTCTTAATCAGACAAAAAATTAATAGCAAGTGTGGAAATGGCAGTACAGTGTTGAATCCAGCAATGGACATGAATAAAAAGTAACTGCTCAACAAGGACAGCTGTGAATGATCTATGTACCCCACACTCTCCTGCCCCCATTTAAAAAAAGACATTCTCATTGGAAATATGGTTACAAATGTAAATCACTGATTCCTCAGCAAGACCATGACAGCTCTGTAATAAATATCAAATTGGCCCATTTTAGATCTGTAAAAGGATTCTTTCAGACATGAAGACTTGAGAGCAACTGCGAAGCTGTCTTTATTCATAATCTGTTGAAATATAAAGTGGTGATCCTAGACCACCAAGAACTGCAAGGCACGCCAACTGATGTTTATAACAACTTTACCTTCCTGTTCCTCATATCTGATTTTATTAAATGTCTTTCAAGAAGTATATTTAACTTTGATGTTTCCAACAGGAATTCATTGTCCTTAACTTATATTCTATGTTTTAACAGGCAAGCAATGAAAAGAATTATTTGCATGTTGAATTTATACCTCGGGCTATCTTTACAAAGAAGAGAAGTTATTGTTGTGGTGGGATTTTCCTTCTTAGTAAATTCTATCGGTAAAGGTGGGAATGTTATAAAAATGAGGTTGGAAAGGAATTTTTAACATGATCTTGACTGACAGATGAAAGCATTTATTATTATTTATAAAAGAGGATTTATTTAAAATGAACCCCTTCTCAAAGCCATGTAGTTAAGAACTTAAAAGGAAAACAGGGCTACCTTATGTAATTTAGGTGCTAGAGACAGTGAAAAAAAAAACACAAAAAACAGTTCATTTGCAACCTGGCAGACAAGACCTGGCAAACTCCAAAGAAAATTTTAAGGGAAATAAAGAGACAATAAAGTTGATTTAAAACAGATAACATTCTTATTTGCTTAGAAATAGCAAATTAAAAAATTAAATCAATAACATTTCATTTAAAAATTCTGTTTTTAATATACTGTCAACACATTGTTTTTAGAGTGAAATCATTTAGTTTGAACTCTGTTTATTAATTCAGTAAAAATGGGTTTAATAAAATAAATGTGTTACTTTTTTCAAACCAAGAATCAAACTCTGAAATTGTATGGGTCCCTTCTGCCAATTTTGAGCTAGGCAAGCTTCAGCTTATGAATGTTCACACTCTCATTAAATACATTTAATGCAAATTTCTTTGCCTTGTCCAGGTATCACCAAAGTTCTTGTCCAGGTGAAAAGTAATATTACTAACAACAATAACAAAATTCAGCAAGGGCACAGCTAACATTGTACTTAATGGTGAAAGACTGAAAACTTTCCCACTGAGATCAGGAATAAGACAAGGATGCCCACTGTCACCACCGTTGTTCACTAGAGTGCTAGAGGTTCTAGCTAGAGCAATCAGGCAAGAAAAAGAAATTAAAAGGCATTGAAATTGGAAAGGAAGAAGCAAAACTTTCGCTATTCAGAGATGATATGATCCTATACCTAGAAAGTCCCCAAAGATCTACAACAAAGCTGCTAGAGCTAATAAACAATTTCAGTTGAGTGTCAGGATACAAGATTACTATGCAAAAATCCATGGTGTTTCTATACACTAGCAATGCGCAACTGAGGAGGAAGTCAGAAAAAAAAATTCCATTTACAATAATGACTAAAAGAATCAAATACTTAGGAATAAACTTAACCAAGGATGTAAAGAACTTGTATTCAGAAAACTACAATGCATTGCTAAAAGAAATGTGAAAAAAGACCTAAATAATTGGAAGAACATTCCATGCTCATGGATTGGAAGACTAAATATCATTAAGATGTCAATTCTACCCAAATTAATATACAGAGTCAACGCAATCCCAATAAAAATTCCACCAGCATTTTTCAAAGAAGTGGAAAACACAATTACCAAATTTATTTGGAAAGGTAAGGGACCTCAAATAGCCAGAAATATCTTTAATAGTAAAAGTGAAGTTGGCAGACTCTAATATCTGGACTTTAAATCATATTACCTACCTACACTGGTTAAAAAAGATGGTACTGGCATAAAGATAGACACATAGACCAATGGAACCAAACTGATGGTTCAGAAACAGACCCTCACATCTATGGTCAAGTGATTTTTGACAAGTCTGTCAAACCTACCCAGCTGGGGCAAAACAATCTATTTATCAAATGGTGCTGGGAGAACTGGATATCCATAGCCAAAAGAAAGAGGAGTCCTATCTCACACTTTGTATGAAAATTAACTCAAAAAGGATCAAAGACCTAAATATAAAAGCTAGAACCATGAAGCTCCTAGAAGAAAATGTAGGAAAACATCTTCAAGACCTGATGGTAGGTGGTGCAGTCTTAAACCTTGCACCAAAAGCACAAGCAATGAAAGAAAACATGGATAAATGCGACCTCCTCAGACTTAAACACTTTTGTGATTCAAATTACTTCATCAAGAAAGTGAAAAGGGAGCCCACTCAGTGGGAGAAAATGTTTGGAAACCACATATCCAATAAGGGTTTGATTTCCATTCTATATAAAGAGATCATACAATTCAACAATAAAAGAGCAAGCAATCCAATTGAAAAAAATAGGACAAAGATGTAAATAGATATTTCTCCAAAGAGGAAATACAAATGGCCAAAAAGCACACAAAAAATTGTTCCCTATCACTGGCGATTAGGGAAATGCAAATAAAAAAGACAATGAGATATCATCTCACACTACATAGAATGGCCATTATTAAAAAAACAGAAAACAATAAGTGCTGAAGAGGATGTGGAGAAATAGGAATACTTCTTCACTGTTGGTGGAAATATAAAATGGCACAGTCTCTGTGAAAGACAGTTTGGCAGTTCCTCAGGAAGCTAAATATAGAACTGCCATATGATCCAGAAATTCCTCTACTAGGAATATATCCAGAAGAACTGAAAACTGTGACACAAACAGACATCTTTGCACTGATGTTCATAGTGGCGTTATTCGTAATTGCCAAAAGATGGAAAGAAACCAAGTGTCCACCAACTGATTAATGGGTAAACAAAATGTGCTATATACATATGATGGAATACTATGCTGCAGAAAGAAGAAATGAAATTGGGACACATATGATAACATGGATGAATCTTGACATTATGCTAAGTGAAGTAAGCCAGACACAAAAGGACAATTATTCTAAATATGAAGAATAAACGCACGGTGTTAAAACCTAGAGTATATGTTATTAGGAGGTAAGAGGAAGGCTGAGAAGGACTACTGATGCTTAATATAGGCGGACGTTTTAATTATATTGACTGTAAAAGTGTGGAAATGGATTGAGTTGATGGTAGCACATTATATTGAGCAGCAGCTGGTTTATAATGGGATTGTGGCTGAAAAGGGTAGTATAGGGATGTGAATGTCAGTTGAAAGAAAGCTAGAGAAAAATCTTGGACTGACTAGCACAGTGAACCCAGAGGTGGATGAGAATTGTGGTTGATAGTACAAATGCAAGAATGTCCTTCTATGAGTTGGAACAGATGTACATCAGTATTGTAGGGTGATGGGAATGTGGAGAAGCATGGGAAAGATACAATTAATGTAACCTATGGACTATAGTTAACAGCAATAATGTAATATCTTTCATCAATGCCAAAGATGTGCTGTGTTAATAATAGGGAGGTATGGAAAAAATACACCAAATGTAAGCTATGAACTAGGTTAGTGGTAATAGTCTGATGATATTATCTCATAATCTGCAACAAATGTTCCACCATGGTGTGGTATGTTGGTGAAGGGGTGGTGTATAGGAATTCTACACATGTGCATGATTGTTTTGTAAGTTTACAACTTCTGTAAAAAAAATATATTTTGAAAAATTCAATGGGGAATTTCCATAGTTACTTTTCTTACCTAGCACACTATTTTTGTAACCATTTTCTGCTTCTGAAATGTTCTCACCTGGGACCATTCTATAATTTAAATATTTTATTTTCTAATCATTTTTTTAAACAACTGTATTGAGGTATAATTTATATACCATAAAATTCACCCATACAATTCAATGATTTTTAGTAAATTTGCAAAGTCAGGCAACTATCACACCAATCCAATTTTAGAAGTCATTTTGTGTTTACATTGTTTCTGCTTTTTTTTTTTTTTTTA
>JAQZBX010011305.1:0-19058 GCA_029593785.1 Cabassous unicinctus | reverse complement strand
TGATGAGTGGACAACCAATTTAGCCTTCTTGTTACTATAAACAAAACAGATGCTATGGTAAAGGCATGCATAAGACATTGTGGGAACACACAGAAAAGGCCCAAATGCAAATAGGAGTCCAGGGAGGGCTTCTTGGAAGGAGGACATCTTGAAGGATGAGTAGGCAGTAACCAGATAAAGATGAGCAATAGGCTTGTGTGTGTTTTCACTCTCTGTGCCAGTTGCCCGAGGGGTTTGATTTGGGGACATTCAGCAGGCATAGCCATAGGCCAGAGTGGGGTGGGGAGAGGTGTGGCTGGAGAGGAAACCAGGGACCAGATCTCAATGCCCTCTAGGCAGGCATGCACCAACTCTTTGTTTGCAGGTGAGGAAATTCAGGTTACTTATCAGAGTTTCTAGGTTGTGAGGATTTGAGAAACATTGTACATTGTAACATTTCAGCTTCTTTCAGGGTGACTGGCAGGAAATACCTGAACATAACTGATATTTTATAGGGGAATCTAGAGTCCCATTTTATTTTTCAAGATCAACACATGATTATCTATTAATCTGACTCTTTTCCATATCTTTTACTGTAGTTCAAAGTCCCTCCTTCTAAAGAGAGAGAAAAGAAAGAGAGCAAATACTGACAGTACTTGCTAATCAAATTCGTTGTGAGAAGAATTTTTGGCAATGTTTTTCAATTTCAATGGTTAAGTTGACCCTGATTATTATTCCAGGATTCACTCCCAAAGTCAAGGTTTTGAGGCGGCTGAGTGTGGCCCCTAGTATGGGCTCTAGGGCTACCAGATTAACACCTAATGAAAGTGACGCTAAATATTCTTTGCATGTTGCTATCACAGATCTAATATCTGCTTGGACACACTGTGCTTCTCTGTATCTCTCACAGCCAAGAAGTCAACAGAAAAAGCCCCAGCATGTATGGTTTCAGCTGGCTGTGGGTAATTAGGATGTCTGCTTCCTGCACCCATCCCCTGGGAGGAGAGCTGGCTCAACCCATTGGTATGGATTGTCTTGCCAGTGTAACATCATGGTCAATTGCTGCCCATCGTGTTAATCAGACTGTTGTCTCAAGTAACCGAAACACGGCTGCAGTTTCTGAATTTTCCATCCTCTGAGAGAAATGTGATGCCATCCTGGGCCGGGTGAATATCTTTAATCACAACATATATATCACTGCATGCAGTTGGCCACCCTCCTGGTCAAATTAAAACGGTGATTCCAATTAAGGTCCAAGCGTGGTACCAAGAAAATTTTTCTTCAGAGACAGAGAGTTTTGAAAGTCTTTTATTCATCACCTGAAACTATGTAACAAGAGTGCCTGTGGATGAAGGTGGAAAGGCCAATCTTATCTAGTCTGACACAAATAAAGCTGTTAACAAGGTCCAACTGGAGTTACAATGGATAAGTGGGGAAAAGCTGAATTCCTTAGGATCAGTCTTATTAAATTAGACGGATGTCAAGTTTAATCAATCTAGAGGACTGAAAGACTTTGGCAAAAGCCCATTTAAAAATATCTTGATGTTTTCAGCTGTTGCATCACCTTGTTTTGCATATGTAATTATCCTTCATAGATATATATTATCAAGTCAGTTTTTACTTATCTATTAGTTTTATTTATTTGTACTTTATACTAGCAAAGCTTCCTAGTGGATTAATTTATTTTTAATTTAAGAATAAATGTACACACAAGGATTAAAAAAATATTATTTATATTTAAGGTACACAAGAATACTTGGGCACTATATTTATTTATGGTTTGAAGAAAGTGATTTAATGCATGCATGTGATGATAAATAGGCCTGCTGTCTGCTTTTGTTGTTAAGAAATTAGGAGACTTCTTTGAACAACCATTTCAAAGAATCATTGGTGGCTACCTCTCTCTATTTCTTTTTCCAGTGGCTGATACTTGGAAATCTAAAGTTCCACAATTATGGATTTACTTCTTTGACTGTAACTTTCATCTTTAAGTGATAACCTCAAGAGAAGCCACATTTGAACACTTAGAAATTTTGATTTATTTTTTTTATTTCAAAATTTTAAAGAACAATCATATATACCATACAAGATTCCCATATATCATCCCACCACCAACACCTTACATTGTTGTGACACATTTATTACAAATGACAAAGATCATTGTCACAATATTATTGCTATCTACAGTCCATAGCTTATATTTGGTGTATTTTTTCCACAAATCATCCTTTTGTTAACACCATATATTAGTATGTGTATTTGTTATATGAACACTTAGACATTTAATATGACCTTTTCTCATAGTAAATTATGATGAGTGGAGGATAGAGCCTGTGGCTATTGGGCATTGGCAAGGATTGAGGTGGTGGGATAAAATTGATGGAAAGTGATGAGCAGAGAAAGTTAAAGAAGGGAAGCAGGGGGCATCAGAATCTGACCTCAGGATCCTGTCCAGGCTTAACACATCGTTGGAGTCATTAAATCTATCAGCGAATATTTATTAAATACCTATTCTATACTTAGTAATGTGTTCAAAATTATCACCCATTTTCATTTTAGTTGGCCTTCATACATTGTGGAGTAGAATGAGATTCAAGAGATACGAATCGTCCATGAAAACTATCCTGCCTTTAGCTCCCTGAAATGTGTGGGATGGTCATGTAGAAGGAAACTCCTATTTTGTCTTTTTAGAAATATAAAGATAACCCCCCCCCCATGGTCATTTGTTGTTGAAACTAACTTAATTTATAAGTGAAAATCTATACGGAAGCAGGTGTGGCTCAGTGGATGGAGCCCCCGTTTGCCATGTGGGAGGCCCGGGTTCGCGTCCCGAGGCCTCCTTGTGAGGGCACGCCGGCCTGGGCGGTGCGGTGGGCTGATGCAGCAACCTCACGGCAGGAGGCGGGTGTGGCGCAATGGGTAGAGCACCTGTTTGCCATATGAGAGGCCCCGGGTTCGCTTCCTGGCGCCTCCTTGTGAGGGCAGGCCGGCTCGCGGTGCCATGGGCTGATGCGGCAGGACCTCGCAGCAAGGGGGAGATGGGCAGACGCGGAGAGGACGCGCGGCGAATGGACGAGGCGGCGCGGGCAGCAAGGGGGGGATAAATAAATAAAATGGATAAATCTTTAAAAAAATAATAATAATAAGTGAAAATCTATATTCAAACTGAGGTTGGACAAATACAAATTCTACTTCAGATATTGGAGCATAAAACCGCTAAATTTTAGGCAGGGGAGTTAAGTGTCGCTTTCCTCATCTGAACAATTAGGATCATTGTTGCATCTTCCTTGTGGGGGTGGTTATGAAGGTCACAGAAGACAAAAGTGTATTTAAAGTGTTTCATACACTGCCGGGAAAAACGAGGAAGTACCCATTAAGTGATGGATATTATTGTTGACTACATTGTAGGAGAAGAAGCACGGTGAGAGAAGATATATTAGGAAGCAAGAACATGATCTAGTAGGAGCATAAAGAGGTCCTAGTTAAGCTGAAGGCTGTGAAAATGGGAGTGTTGTTCTATTTGAAAAAGGAATGCTTATTGCACAAACAATATAAGAATAAAACAGAAATCAAACAAAGCGAAATCACCCCCAATTGTTACCTCAGATACTAACAATCCTTTAAAATTTTATTCATGTCTGTATCTTCTTCTTGTTTATAAGCACCCATAATAATATAACTTTAATCTGATGGATTTTGTGTTCTCTGCTTTTTCCCTTATTTAATTAAACTACTCACTTATCTGATATTGTACACTAAATTGTTACTTGATCTTTTTTACTGTAATGAATCTTGTAGCAATGAAAATCTTTGTGTTTGTAGTTTTGCCCATCTTTTTGGGCTGGTTCCTTAGAAGAAATTTGTAGGATAGGAATATTGGGTTAAAGTATAGGATCATTTTATGTCTTTAAACATATTGCCAAATGGCTTTCCAAAAGAGTTGTCCCAGCACTAGTGGTGAATGGATATACAGTCCTTCCAGCAACCTCACTGTGGTGGTTTGAAGCTATAAGTACCTTAGAAAAACATATTCTTAAATTCAATCCATTCCTGTGGGTGTGAACCCACTGTAAGTAAGATCTTTTGATGAGGCTACTTCAGTTAAGATGTGGCCCACCTCAGCCAGGATGGATCTTAATCCTATTACTCGAATCCTTTATAAGAGAATGAAATTGAGACAGGGAGAGAGAAAACCACAGGAACAAGAAGCTGAAATGGAAACTGGAAGAGAAGGGGAAGACCAGGAGATACCACCATGTGCCTTGCCATGTGCCACGCTAAGGACCAAGGTTCACCAGCAGTCAGCCCCAGAATGCCGGAGTCTTGAGGAGAAAGCATCACTTTGATGATGCCTTGATTTGGACATTTTCCCAGCCTCAAAACCATAATCTAATGAATTCCCATTATTTAAGCCAAACCATTTCATGGTATTTGCTTGAGCAGCCTAGGAAACTAAAACACTCACTGGCAATGTGGATCTTGTATTATTCTTTTAGATTTTTGCTCTGTAATAGATGTAAGATATTTTTAATCTGCATTTCTTGGATAGCTAGTAAGATTGACTATTTCCCCATGTTTGTCTCCTAATTGTATTCCCTCCACTGTAAAATTATTTGCTCTGGGCTTTCCCCATTTTGAAGTTGGAGTACTGGTGGGAAAAGGAACAGAAACTACTATGTTCAGACCCTGTTCTTGGCACTTTAAATGCATTATCTCATTTAATCTACATAGTACCAGCAAGGTTGGTATCCCTATCCTCATTTATGGATGACAAAACTGAGCCTTGCAGATATTAAATTTCATGTCCAAAGTTGAATTGCTGGTAAGTGACAGTAGTTAGATATTTTTCTTATCATTTTATACAAGTTTCATGTAATATAAATATTAACTCTTTGGGGAAAATATTTTCAGCAAATATGGATGACAATCTGTTGTTTTCTTTTTCCTGAAATTATGTTATTTTTGCTCTGCAAAAGCTTAAAATTTTTCCATGAAGTGAGGGATTTGAGAGAGAGTGGGTTGGTAGATCGTGCCTCAGCCATTTAGGTACCATTTATTTAGATACTAACATTAGTTCAGTGAGGATCAGAAGAGGTCAAAAGACAGAGCTGAAAGTGGATCACTTGCCAATGATTCCATAATTGGAAGCATCGCCCAGACTCTCTGATGACTTCACATATGATGGGAAACCATACCGTGAGCCTGTTAGAGGCTATCTGTGGATGAGCTATGAGCTATGTTCCTAAGCTACTCACTGGGTGGTCTTGAGTGGTTGCTGTGTGGTCACCATATTACTGTTTTATCTGCTTTTGCCAAAGAACATAAAGGGTCCTTGACAGTCCACATATAAGAGTATTGGTCAGTCCCAGTAGGACTGCAAGGATAAATGGCTGGTATCCAGTACAGATGAGGTCATTAGCCACTGAGCTTAGCATTATTTATATTCTAAGGAAGGACAGAATGTCATTGAAATGGGTGGAGATGCTAAGAGTTTATAGTTATGTTGTTAGGAGCATCAGTTGGAAGTTTTTCAATGGCCGGGCTTTGTATGATTTGGAGTAATCCCAGAACACCTTACAAAACATGCCAGAGACATGTTTTGGAATAGAATTATTTCTTCTCCTAAGGCAGGAGCGCTATGTGTTACATGGTCATTTGGAATATCACAACACATCACCTAATCTGGTCTGCCTCCTCATGCAACCGACTCTGATGCAGGGATGTGAAGAACCAGCAGACTCCTTGTCCTCACGGCTCCACCCAGAAAACAATCAGGAGAAGCCTTTTCAGCAGGGGAAAAGTGAACTCTGGAAAGTCAGGCCTGCAGCCAAAATTGCTTGGAAGATTAAGTTCTGTGCAGCTCAGCTTTGTGGATGCTGAGGCAAAGTTCAATTAAGTACTCTTGGCTTTCACCCTCATGACAACCTAAGAAATTGTTTGTGATCGGTGAACATGAATTAGTGGCTCTTTCTATATCTCCTCTTGAAAGGGTAATGACTGTTCTATAACCTGGGACACAGTGGAATTTTCAGGGTCCCAAGTACTCCCGTTCTCAGGTACATCAAGTGGCATCTGAGTAGAAATCTATTTTAGATATATTCTTCTCTCATATGTGCATATTACCTAACAGAACTCTGATCCCACATTGAGGCTGGATTCTGATCATGGGAAGTCAAAAAGGCACAGGGCCTCACATAAAGAGAAAGCTGAAAGAAGTATATAGGTGATGGTTGATGACAACCTTTTTACAAACTGCCTATAATGATGTGAAATGTACGTATTTTTCCTGAACGTTGAAAACTTGAGTTTATAGAGGAGGAAATTAATAGGCAGCTGAAATTGGCTGGAGCTAAATTCAGCAGGGATGGCTGGCACACCCAGGAATCTTACATGGTGCTGAGATGAGCTGGCCTCTGCATCCTTATGGTCCATGGGTGGTTGGGTGGCTGGCAGTTATAACACTCTCCAGGCTCCCTGGAGGGCTAGGAGCCCCCCCCCCCAAAAAAAAAGCACTCTGCTTAATCATGTATTAATTATAACTTTGTCTTCTCAAACTGCCTCACAAAATGGTCTCCATCATTTGCCCATAATATATAGTCATTATTTCAATTAGCTTAGTGTTTCCTCAGTGGCCTCTTTTATATATGCATGTTAAAGTTGGTGTTGTCTCTCTGAGTCTTAGCTTCTCCAAAACATAAGCCTCATTTGGCTTAAGACACTTGATGCAGTGCCCTATCATGCACCTTGTGCTCAGGGGCTTGCTAACTCTTTTGATAACAGTGATGGTGCCCACCGGCTCATGTCCCATTATGGAAAGCTAGAACCCACCATCTTCTGAGTGACAAACATCTCCAGGCCTGCACCATCACCCCATAGACTGGCTGATTGTAACCTTGGGACTTTTAATCCCAAACACTGTCCATTGCAAATGCTTGTCCTATTGCTAGGATGTCCCTTTCATCTCCCCACTTCCTGCTTCCTGCATTCCTGTTATTTATAACATCCCAGGAACAATCCATTCCCAAATTTCTTAAGAGGATTTACACTTGCCACTTACAATTCCTCACCTGGCTCACGCCTCCATCTCTTGCAGTTTGTGTTCTGCTGTAATGCATCTGTGTTGTCCCAAAGGTGGACAGTGACAGCTTTGCTCAGTCCAAAGGCCTGCTTCTAAGTTCGTGGGTTTTTAAAATTTTTAATTTTAAATCTACTTTTTTCTATTGGTCCCCTTTATCCTGATCTTGGCTTCTGGGAGCGTGCATTTGCCTTAATGGCTCTTTCGTGGCTCTCTTTCTCCTTGCACTACTAAAATAGGAGCGATCTGTTTGAACATACTTTCTCAGTGACCTGAAGCTGGACAATGACCATGGCTGTCACCTCCCTTTGGATAGTGGCCACATCTCTACTTTCAACCCAAATCATCCTTCAAGACTCAGACACACATCTTTTGCTTACTCTTCACCTGCACGATCTGCTTGACACTTCAGATTCCGCATGCCTGTCGCTGAACTCACCTTTTCCCCTGACTGCACCTAACATCCTCACCTCTGTGGATTCTCCATCAGTAGCCAGATCCCTCAGAGTGATCTGAGGTGAGTGTGAGAGGCAAGTACTGTGGATTCAGTTTGGGCAACGTTTCTTTAACCCTCATTTTTCTTCCCACTCTTACCACCATATTCTGCCGCCTGTTTACTTCTTGCCTGAGTACTTGCAACAGCCTTCTAATCCAGAGTTTTTCAACTTTTATACCCACCCCAGCATGCCTGAGGCATGCAGCACACTGTAACAAAGGCATGCCAAGGCAACAAGGGATTAGCAATTGACAATGATGAACAGGTTGTGGGGCATTTTCCAATAGGGGCCATATCAGAATGTTTGGGATCAGGGTATACAGTTTGAAATATCACTACAGATGACTTGCCTATGCCCCAAAGGATAGCCATACACCTCTCCCTTCCTGATTCCTCTACCTCAAGCATTATTCTTCTAAAGGTTTTGTGTACACTTTTTGTTCCTTCATGTATGCTGCTGACAGATTAATTTTTTGATCGTCAGTAAAGACGAAGCTACAATTTTTCTCTGCTGAAAAGTCATCAATAGTTCCTTATTGCCTTTCTAAATATTTCAAACTTCTCAATTTTGCCTACCTGACAAACCTTATCCTTTTGTCCTCACAATTCTCTTCGATGTCTACCCTATATTACAGCCAAAATGAAGGACTTCTCTGAACACCCCAGCCTGTATTACCTCTGATTCGATCACAACACCCCTCTGTTTGGAATACCCACTCCTCCACCTCTACCTGGTGAAATACCACCTGGATCCAGTATTGATTCTACCAGGACATTTCCTCTTCCTTCTCCTGGACCTGAAGTTCTGCTCTCTTGTGCACTCTCAGAGAACATTGTCTGTAGCTCTCTTCAGGCACTTATACTCATTTGTAGAGGATTCTTTTCTCCCAGTCAGAGTGTAAATTTCTGGGAAGCAGAGACCCCATTCCCAATATTCCATACTCAAGATGTCAGGGAATTTTATCTTAGCTATCTATAACAAAGAATCCCTGAATTGTTTTTCATTCCTTATGTATAATTTATCCCTCTTACTTAAATATTTCAGAGTGACTTACCATATTTAGCATAAACCAATCATACTCTTAAAATAGATATTAAAAACCAATATTAGAAACCATTTAGATCAGGGGTCAGCAAACCATGGCCCATGGGCCCAGTTCTGCCTATGGCATGTTTTTGTAAATAAAAATTTATTGGGACTCAGCCATGCTCATTTGTTTCCATATTGTCTATGGCTGCTTCCATGATACAATGGCAGACACTGGGACTGTATGATACAAAAAGCCTAAAATTTTCACTCTCTGGCTTTTTGCACAAAAGTCTGCTAACCCCTTGTTTAGATCAATGATCCTTAAGTAAAGTGAAAAGGGAGGGGAGGACACAAAGAAATGGTAAGATGTGTTCAGGATAATCAAAAGTGAGAATCCCCAAGTGAGAATCTTCACTTTTGTAATGAACCAGTTATTGATGAAAATCTGCTGTTCTCTCATGGTGACATCCTTGCTGAATCCAAAGAAATTTTCTGGGACTTTTTAATTTTTGGGCCACTTTCTTACTATTGAACCAGTGTTGCTGATAAGACAATGCTGTATGCTGATGGTGTGGTTGGGAGGAAAAATATGGAAAAAATTGATTTAGAGAGAGGGGGGATAATAATCATATCAGGAGTGCTCAGTGAGCTAGTTATGGAAATTGAGTGATAAATTTAGTCTTTTTGATTTCTAGTTGCAAAAAGTAAAAGCAAATATGACAAGTTGTGTAGTTCTCCTTGACTAACATATGGAAGCATACCCACATGGGAGTGTGCTTCTTAATGCTAAAATCAAGAAGGGATTTGTTGAATTGTCTCTAAGAGACATAGTAGACCATATATACAACTGCAGTTTTGCAAAAGATGTAGATAATTTGTTGCAATGGCTAATTTTCATTATACTAAGTTGCTACTCAGGAAGTAGATTGTATAGTACAGGGGCATTGGTTTCTGATATCCTAATTTGTAGTGAGAATAGAGCTTAGCGGACCTAGAGAATTTGGTAGTTAACGTGTTCCTCCATTGGAACATTAGTTGGATTTGGTGGCCCTGGACATACAATTAAGGGTAGAGTTTCAATGAGAGACAGAAGTGCAGGTATACTGGACTGATGACCAAGAGTGAGCTATAAGCTTGAGATGATGGACAGGCAGGAGACAAAGATAACATTCTGGTACAAAAACAGAGAAGCCGCTCTTTTTTTTTTTCCCAAGCTGGCTGACCAGCACAACTCCACATGATGGTGCATAGCAGAGATGGGCACAGAGCGATTTTATTTCTTTATGGGTGCAGTAAAATAACCAGATGAAAGATAATGTTGGCAGTAAATAAATCATGAAATACCACTTAAGTTTATATCGTTATTAACATCTGAAAAAGTCGTGTTTAGAGAGTTATTCTGGAAAGCAGAAAACTGTGAATGATGTCAACCTATCCTACCCACTCATTGTACCTTATTGTAGGTGGAGCTTACAGGTGGCTTCCTTTTTGCTGGGCCTACAGAAAATAATACAAATTATAAATATGTATATAGGTATTATTTTCCTATATAAACAATCTTGAAGATAAGAAAATCAAAGCTTATGGTACATTGTAAACACATATTTTGAAATGATAAATATTTCTGAAGGTTTTTGGAAGGTTTTAAATTCAGTATGAAATTTGTATTTCCTTTTCTCCTTATACTAAGTCCACTCCAATGGGCAAAAATACTTGTTGGCTATTCTATAAGAGAATAATTTAATTTTTAATGTTTTCTTAATCTTTTAAAAAGTTCTGAAAAAGGAGGCTTTAGTAATTTAGTATGATTTGAATTAAGGGTGGGGTTGCAGCAGGTAAGAAGTTATATTAATAAAATGATTTTATCTCTGTGTTTTAGCTTGCTAAAAACTGCTGGGGACAATATACCAGAAATGGGTTGGCTTTTACAATGGGCATTTATTAGGTTAAAAACTTACAGTTCTAAGGCCATGGAAGTGTCCAAATCAAGGCATTGGGCAAAGGTCTATCCCCGAAGTTCAGCTGCTGGCCATCCTGGACTCCTGCCATGTGGCAAGGCACAGTGACAGCTCTGCTGGTCTCTTCCTTCTCTTCCAGGCTCACTTTCTCCCCAACTTTGGCTGTGGGTGATCAGGCACATGGCAGTATCCACTCATTTCTCCCATCTCCACTGGACCTCACTGCTTCAGCTTTGGGCTGCTCTGTCTGTGGCTTTTCTCTCTCCTGAATCCATTGATTTTGACTTCTGGGGGCTTCTTTCTTTCTCTGCCACTTTGTTTTCTGTGTCTGTGGCTTTTTCTTCCTCCATTTATAAAGGACTCCAGTAAGAGGATTAAGACCCACCCTGGGCTCCACAATCTAATCAAAGGTCCTTAACTGAAGTAATTTAATCCAAAGGTCCCACCTATGATAGTGTTACATGTACAGGAATGGATTGGCTCTAAGGACATAATTTTCTGGAGTCCATCCAGCTTCTAACTGTCACATTCCACTCTCCAGACCTCAGAAAGACGTATTCTTTTCATCTGCAAATAAATTCATTCCATCACAATATTTCAAAAGCCTTAAATCATTTCAGTAACAAGACTAAGTACAAAATCTCATCAAAATCAGTTATAGGCATGAAGTCTGTCTTGGGGCAAAATTTCTCTGGCTGTTGACCTATGAAACTTACAAAGCAAGTTATCTGCTTCCAATATGCAAAGGAGGGACAGTCGCAGGATAAATGTTCCCATTGCCACAGGGAGAAATTAGAAGAAAAACAGGGGTCATGGGTCACAAATAGTTCTGAAAACCTGCAGGGCATACTCCATTAGATTTCAAAGTCTGAGAGTCATCTATAGAACGATGGTTTCTTCTCCTTGGGGCCTGATGGAGCAGCAGTCCCACCCTTCCATGGGCTTGCCCAGCAGCCATGTTCTCAGCTCTACCCTCATCAAGCATCTGGGTGGCTGTCGATCTCCAGGCCCCATCCTCTGAGAACACTGAGGTGACAGCCACACTCTCCCAAATCTCCAGGGCACCAGCTCAATCCCCTTAGCACAGTGGGGTGGCAGCCAAACTCTCCCAAATCCCAGGGAATGTGCCCTACCCTCTCTGAAGCCTGGGATGGCTGCACTTTTCCTGAACAATGGTGCAGAAGGCCTACCCTCTCCAAACTTTGAGGCATACTTACCCTTTCTGTACACATGGGTGTACCTTTCTGTACTCTTGGCCCAAGATGTTTTTAGTCCAGACCTCAGCTGCCATGGTTCTGTCCTTGAAGTCACTTTTCCTTCACTCTCTCCTTTTTCTGTCCCATTTAGTCCAGGCTGGCAGTGGTTTTATTCATACAGATCTTGAAAAAAGTTTGTTGGTTTCGCCTGCAGTTCACAGGGGTCCCAACCATCAGACAATAGGACTTTCCACAAATTCTTTCTGGATAAATGCATTTCCAATGCTGACTTACACTGAAATGACTGGTTGGTACCAAGTTCAATTAAGTCCTCACCTGGGGCACTATTCTCTGGGGACCACCATTTGCCTGATCACCCACAGTTGAGCCTGGAGGAGAAGGTAGAGATCTGCACAGCCTTCATTGTGCCTTGCCACATGGCAGGAGTATAGGATCACCAACAGCCTGACCATGGGGGAGCAATGAGGTCAGGAGAAGGGGGGAGAAAAAGTGGACACTGCCATGTGCCTGATGGCCCACAGTTACAATTTGGTGAGACAGCATCTTCTGATGATGCCTTGATTTGGGCACTCTCATCGCCTCAGAACTGTAAGCTTTTAACCCAATAAATTCCTAATATAAAAGTCAACCCATTTCTGATATATTGCATTGGCAGACTTTACCAAACAAAAATACCCTGATATTCATTTAAAATATGACTAAAATGTAATTTCTGTCTGTCAGACTTGTGTTATTCACATGCCATTTATTCTTCCAAATACACTGAAGGCAGGGCTGTCTTAAGATGGTTCTCGGTGAGGTTTGCAAATTGTAACTTCTTGGTATGATCTATGGTGGTAGCCAAAGACCAGGATAGCACTCTGTCCAAAGTGCAGCATCTGTCAGTGGACACAGAAGAAGAAGATGTTGAATAGCAGAGTTGCTGGAATAGAGTCTATGGGGTTCCATAGTCAGTGTATCTCACACTCCCATAAAAGAGACAGGAAAAAAACTCACATTTATTGAGTAACGCCATAATAAGTTACTGTCAGGGATTTTACTATGATATCTATTTTAATGTTTGCACATGTAGTACCTTGAGGGGCCATGTAACAGAGTGGTTAAGAGTTTGGGTTCTGGGATCAGACTTCCTGGGTTCAAATCCTGGCTTTGCCACTTACTTTCTGGGTCCCAGTTTCCTCATCTGTAAAATGGCTATAATAATAGTACCTATTTTATTAGGCTATTGAGAGGATTAAATGAATAATGTATGGGAAGCATGAAGCTCCTGCATGAATAAACCTCATAAAAGGAAGCATGCACTTGGGGTGGTTAGGTGACTTCACTAAGGTGGCACAGTTGTGAATGTTGGGTCAGAGTTTGCACTTGAGTCTATACTTTAAGACTTGTATGAGTTTTATTAAACCATACTGCATCCCAGTATGGGCTATAGATATAAATCTGGGAGTCATTTTAAGTATTTGGAATTTAAAGCAATAGGAATAGTTGAGATTGCCCAGGGAGAGAATATAATGTGAGAAGAAAAGAGAGTCCAGGACATTTAATATCAGATGGAAGCGGAAGATCCAGCAAAAGAGATTAAGGAATAGCCAGAGAGATCATCACAAAAACTGGGTGTGTACAGTTAAGGAAGCCAAGAGAAAGAAAGAAGAGTGTTTGTAAGCAGGGTGGAGTGGTCAAACATATTGAATGCTGGAGAGAAGTTGAGAATGACAAGAAATGAAAAAAAAAGTGTCCCATTCAATCAAGCAATGTGAAGAATTTTTAGCAAGAGGATGGTTTTTAGTGTGTAGATACCTGATAGGAGTAGATTGCAGAGTGCATGAGAAGTAAGGAAATTGAAGCTGTGTCTAGCTTTTGAGACTTTTGGCTGTGAAGGGCCCTGAGGGAGAGAGCCACAACTCTAAATTGACATGGGGACCAGATTCTCCCCAGATCGCTAGGTGAGAGATATTAGAGCATGTTTAAGTGATGAAGGAGAGGAGCCTGAAGGGTGAAGATGCTGGAAAAGTGAGTTTTTGATAAGGTTTCCAGGGGAGGGTTGGAGGGTTTGGGATCCAGGGCCCAGGTGTAAATTTTTGCCTTTGAAGGGAGGAGGGACATTTCGTCACTGTAATTGGAGAGAAAGGGCGAGTGGTTGCAGATTTGCTTTTATGTTAGGAGGGTGTATTTAAATGCACATTGTACAATACTTATAAATGAATTCTCATGTTGAGATCATGATTCATAAACTCCAATGTGAAAGAGGAAAATTTGTGGGATGTCCTTTGGAAGTAATTCTATATAAACCTCGGTTTGGGTGCTCCTATTTTCATATCTCCTTCAAAGAGAAATGTCTTTAAATTTAAACAAATGCATCTCTTCTTGCATCTGTACTTCCACTGAGTGGTTGTCATATTGTTGTTTCCGCTTTTCTCTTTTGGCTCTGACCGGCAATACATCAGTTTTCTACATTCCTACCGAACGGGAGAGAAATTATTCTCTGTACACAAACTTTCAGTGCTCATAAAGTTATTCATTTGTAATATCAGAGCTGGCACATGCCTTCTCCTTCATCTAGCAGTGCAATTTACCTATACCTGCAGTTGTAAAAAGGGGCAAACTTCAGTTTACTCTCCACTTTTCTGACAGTTTTGAAGTTATCTAAATGTAACCTTGCCTCCTCTGGCAGTTCCAAAATGTTGTCAGGCAGCCAATCTATCAGGAGTAACGAGACTGTCTAAATCCAACGATTTTGTTTCATTCATTCCTGTAACAGCAAGGCAGCGGCAAGATTATATCCTAGATTTCAGATCCTATTGGATACAGTTGTTCAAGATACTTCTTTCTCCTCTGTCCCGGGCACATGTAGAGTCGGTCAGGGCAGTTACATCCTGGGATTCCTAACCCTGCCTCACCAGCACTCCACACACAACCTGAGCCTGTAGTCTGCTTGTCTCCAGTTGTTTTACACACCATAATGATGGTAATTACTAAGATTTATTTGAATACCATTTTATAGTTTTACAGTTAGTTTTCAAGGCACTTTCACATGGGTTCCTTCTAATAGTTTTATGTGGGAGCATGAGTAGTGACTCTTAGTTATCTCCATTTTCTTGATGAAGCTACCGAGGTGCAGAAATATTAAAATGGTTTCCCAAAGCCACAGACCTGTAACCGCTGGAGCCAAGATGCACATGTAAATATCCTGACTCCAGGTCCCCTGTTTTTTCTCAACAGCACATGAACTTTGGAGTCAACTAGATCGAGGTTCACATTATGGCTGGGACTCTCTGAGCCTCAATTATTCTGCTTATAAAGTGGGAAAATAATATTGAATTTATATGTTTTTTTCCTGTTATAAGTGAGATAATATATGTAAAGTACCTGGCAAAATGCTGGCATAGCATAGGGACAAAATAATTTTATTATCACTATTAATGATAATCAAAATTATAGTGCTTAGGGGCTAAGACATCAACATAAAACAATAAACATTTGCATTCAGATAGACCTCTTGGGAGGATTCTGATTCTAACCTCCCTTTGATTATAGCCAACACTGCCAGTCAGTTTCCCTGTATGAAAATCAGAGGTAGTTTATACCTATGCTTTGGCAGTGTAATGGGAGATGAAACGATCCCTTTCAAACATGTGGCAGAGCTCCTTCCAAGGCAGACTGATCTCATGCTTTTCTCTTACCCTCACCTCCCACTACCCTAACACTACTCTCCTCCATCATTCCAAGCAGAAATTGAGTTGAATAGTTGACAATTCTCTCTGATATCCATAAAGAGGGTTTGTATAGTCAACATTTGAAGTTTGTTTGACTTCCTATCACTACTCCTTCATGATACTAGATGATTTCCCTTTGGTTTATTAATTCTCTTCATGAGTGGTCTTGGTGGAAGGGTTATTTCTGGTACCTGCTTTCTACTATGGAAGCTGAGTGGTCCAGACTCTTTTTCTCCCTACCTCCTGATACCTAAATTTCAACCTGACACTCTTTTTGGGGGTTTCTTTGAGTCCTGAACTTACGGCACTGGATGGAAGGAGCAGTGGTGTGCTGCCCACACGCCTCCTGGGCTGACGTCATGGCCCTGAAGGCTGCCTTCCTGTCTCTGGAACACCTGTGGTTCCCTGCCGTTCTCAACCTCCCATCACTTCTGAGAGCCTTCTGATATCTTTCTAATAAGTTCCCTTTTACTAAGGTCATCCAGAGCTCATTTCTCTTGTTTGTAACTGAGATTCATAATTATGCTTTTGGTAACTGGTAGAGGTCATCAATCACTCTACAGTGTTACAGTTAAAAAAAAAAAAGGTGTTAGAAAGAATGAACATTCGTAGCCCTAATAGATGCGGTATTTGTAAGAGAAGTCATTAGATCCACACAGCATGATGTCTTGGAAAGAGCCAGGAGACCTGTGCTTGAGTTCTTTTTCTGTTAGTAAGTAGCTATATGACCCTGGGCAAAGCCCTTCACATCCCTGAGTCTTGATTTTCTTACCCACAAAATTAAGGATGATGCCTGACTAATCTCAAACTTTTCTTTCACCTAAAACAGTCTATGATTGTATGCATTGATTAAAGATTGACTCTGTTCCAAGTGTTGTGCAAGTTGTTGAAGTGGCTACAGAAGTACTGAGGCCCCCCAGCAGCATATAGTATTGTTTTGAGGCCATTATATAATTACATGAAATAGGTACATAATAGTTCAGTGTGGGGTATGAAAATATATACCAAAGTATATTTGTGGTGTTGGATGTATGTACTGTAGACATTCTGAGCTGGAGTCATTTAGAAGGGCCTCAGAGAAGAGAGTGCTCTTTGAATTAAATCCCAAAGGACAGGGCACATTCAACTGAGATAAAGGGAGAAAGAATCCCATTCCAAGAGGGGCATGGTTGTTATGGATTGAATCATGTCTCCCACAAAGACCTGTTCAAGTCCTAGCCCCAAGTCCTGTAGGTGTGAACCCATTTGTAAATAGGACCTTTGAAAATGCTACTAGTTAAGGTGAGGTCAAACTGAATGAGGATGCACTTTAATCCAATACGACTGGAGTCCTTATAAGCAGAGGACATTTGGACACAAGAAGGAGGAGACTGATAGGGAGAGTAACAGTTATGCAACAGAGGCAGAAATCGAATTATGGATTGCTGGGAAGCCACCACCAGAATGCTACAGACTTCAGAGAAAGTCCGATTCTGCCAACACCTTCACTTTGTACTTCTAGCTTCCAAAACTTTGAGACAATAAATTTCTGTTGTTTAAGCCAACTAGTCTGTGGTATTTGTTGTGGCAGCCCTGGCCAAATAAGACAGGGTGTGAATCAAGAATGAGCTAGTCTTGTTTAGGGGGCTGTTGAGGAAATCAGCTGATTGACTTTTTTGTTTGTTTTTTTGTTTTGGCTTTAGCGGTTGATAATGCGGGGGCCATATTATGAAAGTTCTTGAATGCAGAATGAGAAATTTGAACTTTATCCTATAGCCACTAGGGAGTCAATGGTTTCCCCTTCTAAAGCAGAAACATGGTATGTACAGGGTGATATTTGTGGAAGATCACTTTGCACTTCTACTAGATGAATTGGATCTTGGAAAGACTGGAAGTAGGAACACCAGCTAGAAGTCTGTTGTGTTGCTACACATATTAGGAAATGGTGAGATCTAGGATGGCATTGGAAATGAATGGATAGGTAAAAAAGAATTTGTGAACTGGAGATGAGGGATTAAAAGTACGAGAAAATTAAGAGGGCTGGAAAATTCTTTCAAAAGGTGAAGCAGATCATGTTAATCCTCTGCGCAAAACTCACCTATAGCTTCCCATCATACTTAGAATTAAATCCAGTCTTTACCATGCCTTCTGGGAGCCACATGACCCAGCCCTTGGTTGCCCCTCTGACATCACTCCTACCATCCAGTGTCCCTGTGGTCCAGCCACAATGGTCTTCTTGCAAATGGCCTTCTTAGCCAAGGGCCCTTGCCCTTGCTTTTCCCTCCCTTGGCCTGGAAAGCTCTTCCCAGATGCTCACATAGCATTGCTGTTACACTCATACAGGGAGCTTTTCTGATGATCCTGTGCTAACTGACAGCATCTAGCACTGTCTATCGCATTACCCTACTTTATAGTTCTTCATAGCAATACATATAACAATGTATCACATATTTATTTTTATTATTTTCTATCTCAATGAGGAAGACTTTGCTTATTTCCTACTACTGTGTGGCACTTTATTAAGTGCTCACAAATATTTGTAAATGAATGACTGATTTCTTAATTGGTGGGTGCTAATTAAATTGTCCCAGAAAACAAGAAAACTGATTTGCGGATATAAGATCCTGAGATTGGTTTTAGTTTTGTGAGTGTGAAATGTGTGCCCAGAAATATAAAGATTTTTTTGGTTATTTGAAAAATGACACATTCTTTTCTCCAACAAATTGCCACCCCCCCCCAAAAAAAAACCCACCTTTTGAAAAGTATTTGATACTTGCAGTAGAAAAAGCACAGTGATTTGGTTCTAATCAGGGATTAGGAACTTTCAAATAATTTGTTAAATTCTTTCAGTGGTGCCCAAAGCTTTTAAATAGGGGGTTAATTTGAACCAGAGGAGATAAAGGTGAGGTGAGGCGTGTTAATTGGATGTTCTATCTATCTGTCCATTTTAATATAAAAATCAATTTCTAAAGTATAGTTATAAGAGAAAGTGATTTGCCTAATTTATAGGCCAGACTGTGTTTCCCTGAAGCTGACACCACCCCCACTCCCCCAGTCTCTTGGCAGCGCTGCTCTCTGCAAGGGCCAATTCGCTCATCTTTCTGGAGACATTTATGTCATCTGAGCTTCCTCACTGTCATGGCAGCAAGCAGCACATATATTTTCTTATCACTTAAAATACAAGCACACAGAACATCATCTTGTCAAGTTGTCGCATCTAAGCTACAAGCATAGGTATTTGGCAACGCTGGAAACAAGCATGGATCTCTCTCCATGCTAGGCCAATGTAATCACCAAGTGAAAGCAGCCCCGTAGATATTGTATAACCCATAAAGTTGCAAAGCCCCTCAGGGTACATGGGATTGTTGGCCTGTGGCCAGCACTGTTGCCTGATCTCTAGTTGTTTCTCAAGCCTACACAAGGCAGTAGTAATGACAGCGGGTGGTGGTAGCCTCAGGAAGCAAAGGCAAGGCTCTACCTTCTGCTTCTCATCTTAAGGCTACCAAACACTGGCTTCAGGAAATTAGGAGTAGGGGTCTAAGCATGAAGAGCTGCCTCTCTATTGTTTAGTGGAATTAGAGACCCCTGTCAGAATTCTCAATGAACCATAT
>JAQZBX010011304.1:32835-43092 GCA_029593785.1 Cabassous unicinctus | reverse complement strand
CAGTGAGAGTTGATTTTTTCATTTGTTTGTTTTTAGGAGGTACCGGGCATCGAACCCAGGACCGTGTACATGGGAAGCAGGTGCCAACCACTTGAGCTACATCTGCTCCTTGTTACTGATTTTAAGTGTTTGTTTCAGATATATCTATATGCACACAGGTGTATATACATACACAGAAAAACACACACACACATATATATGTACTGGGACAGGATGAAACATTTTTTCCTTATTGTGGGTCTCAGTCAAAAATATTTCAAAGCTACTGATGTGCAAGAAGGAGAAAAATGGGGTGTGTCACCCCAGTTCCTCTAAGAAGCAGACACGAGATAGAATGAAACATGCAGGAGATGAATTGGTGGAAGTACCTGTGAAGGATAAAGAGGGATGAAGCAAGGAAGGCAGGAAGAAACTTCAGACTGCAAAGAAGGTCTGACTAGTGAAGGAGAGAGGGAAGGAGAGTAGATTGGGCAGCGGGCAGCAGCACAGCTCTGAGATAGTCTTGGCCCAGGCTGACGGATATCCATTTTGCCTGTTAAAGGAGCCCTGCATTAGGCAGGAACAGTCCAGCAAAAATTACTCCAGTGGCTCAGCAACAGCATGACCTTGGCCTAAAAGCTTATGGCAGATCCTGATGTGCTGACCACCAACTACAATTCCTGCAGCAGGTTCTCCTGAAGGGAGATCCTTGACCCCCATGCAGAGTTAAAAGGGGGAAATTGTCCCTATATGTTAGTTTCTTTCCCGTGGTATTTGCTTGTGCTACAGGTGGAGTCTTGCTTGGGTTCGAATCCCAGCTCCAAAACCGGGACTCAACCGAGGCAAGGAAGGCCCCCAGGGCACACTATTTAAGGACATTTTAATGCCTTCACAACCTTAAGAAGCATGAGCGTCTTCTTATGGCCCAGGGACCTCGCTTGCCTCACCCTAGTCCCAGCCTTGCCCAGCTGGGTCATTTATTACCTGTGTGACCTGGGGCAAGTTACTTCACCTCCGTTTCCTCATCTGTAAATGGGAATGAAAATAATAGACCCTACCTCACAAGGCTGCTGTGAAGTTCAGATGAGTTCATGCATATGAACAAATGAATACTTAGGACTTGCCAAAGAGTAATGACTGTGCATGGCTGAGCTACTTCTATTATCACCAGTATTACATTTATATTTAAAATTTTGGATTTTCAGGCACCATCTCCCCACCTCCCCCAAAAAAATATTCGATTCAACAAGTCTGGGCTCGGGTGGAGGAATCTGACTCCGTAACACGTTCCCTTAGTTATTCTTACAAACACCCGGGTCTGAGAACCATTGACCAGACTCTCCTTGCTAAACACTTTTTCTTACCACTCAGCCACCTGCTGCTCATTTTATTTCCATATTGTTCCAATTAATGCAACCTGGGCAAGGGAGTCAAACAAACTCTGCCAGGTGTGCTTTCAGCTCAAAGAAAGCTGTTCTTTAAAGCCCAAGAGAGGGAGCCAGTGTGGCTCAGTGGTTAAGTGCCAGCCTCCCGCATATGAGATCCCAGGTTCAATCCTCCAACCTGGTATCTAAAAAAACCAACCAAACAAAAATAAATAAATAAATAAATAAAGCCCAAGAGATCCAGAGTCCAATTGCATCTCCAGATGATCTTGACCAAGACAAATTCACTGCATGTTTCTGGGTGAGATAACCATGAGAATTATCCTAATGGTTAATTAGGTTAATTAGATGTCCTCAGCCTCTTCCCAATGGGCAAACTAAGTTCTGAGTTACTGTCGTCCCATCTGAACTGAACTCTTCTACCTTCTTCTCTTTGTCTATTTCTCACCCTCCCGGTTTGACTCTCTGAAACCATCTCACTCGAACCTGCAAGAATGCAATCACTTGGCTATTCATGGTGCTCCAGATCGGAACGTGGAGCAGTTTTGCAAGCGGCACCTTCCTTTCACATGCGGAGACACTCCGTGTACACGTCTGCGAACACCTCCAAGCCGCTGGCATCAGTGCCCTCGCCCACAGCTTTGAAGTCTGTCATTCTTGAAATGCCACCCATGACAAGTGCACAGGTGCACTTTCAATAGAGACTTGTCGGGGCGACAATAGCTTCTGATTGGAATGCAATCCCACCCGTGTCAGAAATTGGCTGCAGCATAATCAACAACTTTACATTAAATGACAGCTCCACTCAGCAGTTACTCTGTGTTCCGAAAGAATCCATTTAATGTGGAAAATACAAGCCAAAACGCTTGAGAAGTGCCTGACTCTCAAAGAGGGGCTGCGGTTGAGATGAAAAGCCACTGCTCCAAACACAATCTGAGGAGGAAGTTGCCAGGGCAAGGACCGCGTCACAGCTTGGCCATGGTTGGAGCAGTTGGCCTGAGTTCCCTATGGGTCACGTCAGCCCCGTTATGACCCGTCATAGCAGGCAATGCTGCTACCACAAGTAGAGGTTGCTCTGATTTCTCAAGCGTTGACTGCTAGGCACAGCACTTTACAAGCATCTTACCTCATTCAACTTTCAGGACAAATTTATGAAGTAGCTATTATTAAATTTTAAAAAATTATTTGCCAAAGTTATGATTATGAACATAGAAAATCCTAAGGAATCTTCAGATCAATTATTAAAATAAGTGAATTTATCTAAGTCACTGGATTTAAGGTCAATATGAAAGAATCCATTACATTTCCATATACCAGCAACCAAAATTATAAAATGCAATATTACAAATATAATATTTACAATGATATAAAAATAAAAACCTAGGAATAAATATAACAAATTATTTCCAACATCTATATGCACAAAACTATTGAAAAAAACTAAATAAGACGATATATCATATTCATGGATTGGAACACTCAATACTGTAAATATGTCAATTAAACCCCAAATTAATCCCCCCAGTGCAATAGCAGTCATATTCCCAATGGGTCTTTTTGTGGAAATAGATTCCAAAATATATTTGGGGGGAGCAGAGTTGGCTGAAGTGATTAGGTGCTGCCCTCCCACATGGGAGGCCCCAGATTTGGTTCCCGGTGCCTCCTAAAAGAAAAAAGAAGACGTGCAGACACAGAGAGCAGACAGTGAGTGCAAAACAGCAAAGGGGGAGGGGGGGACATAAATAAAAATAAATAAATCTTTAAAATATATATATATATATTTGGAAATGCAAAGGGTCAAGAATTGCTAAGGAAACCTTGAAAAAAAATTGGAAGGATTTCATTTCCCAAATAATGCTATTTAAAAAACTTACAAAGTAGCTATTATTATTATTATGTAGATGAGATGGCTGAGGCACAGAGAGCTTAAGTAACATGCCCCAAATCACAAAATTAGAAAGCAGAGAGTCAAGTTCTACGTCCAGGTCTGTCTGGCTTCAGAACCACTGTTCCATTTTAAAAAGACAACTTTGAACAGACCAGAATAGAAAAGGGGAAATAAAGTAAGACATGGCTCTGTCATAGATATTGTAATATATAGCTGGAGTAATTGTTGCATGTACAAAAACCAAACAAACAAAAAGTCAGTTTTGAAAAGGGCAGAGCGTAAATTGAGAGAACACCAAAGCGAGGGTGAATTTGTATAGGTAGAAGTAGACTAGAGAGGGCATCTCTATGCAGATCCATCTTGTTATCTAAGAAGGACTGGGCAGAGCACAAGACCTGGGACCCTACATGACACCCATCTCAAGGGATGGTTGGAATCCAAAGGCCAGGCCCAGCTGGATATTAGCAGGCAGCAGGTGGCCTGTAGATGGATGGATCTAGGCAAGTGTGAGCCCCAGAGAGGTGGGAGGTGTTGCTGGATTTTGTCTAGGTTCTTGACTATGCTGCAGAAATGAATTTCAAGAGCATGTTGGGTTAGTTAGGCCAGTAATTTATTAAGGTAGGGAGGGAAGAGAAATGGGATAAAATAACAGATCATAGGTTCCCAGTAGAGAGTAAGATGCTGAAGAGTGATAAAAAGGGCTGATTTATAGACTACAGTTTCCCATTATAGATTATAAATGTCCAGGTTTTACTTGCATGTTGATCCATGCAGGGGGAACACAGTGAGAGCAGAGCACAGAAGCCAAGAGGAACGAGAGAGACTTGACCTTTGCGCTTGTTTTTTAAACCATTAATTATTCCATCCCTTTGCTAATGGCATAGGAGCAGTCCCAGCTGTTTGCTGTTTTGATTGATTACCCCACCTATCTATCCCCCAGGAGGCCCCAAATATAAGGCTCTTGGAGAATATCTGGGGCTTCTTCTGGCTTCCGGAGGAAACCTCATTCTGAATGGCAGAAATCTTGCGAGAGTTTGCCACAGCCATCTTAGGGTATTGATATCTATGTGGACTTCTTGCCAGGTTCCAGATCCATCTATTGATTCCCTATCTTACTAGCTTGCTTTGTTCCCCCCTTAGAGAGTTTACACCTTTATTCTTAAAGGGGTGCTGAAGGGAGATGGTTATTCTTTCGTAATTATTTCTTGCTGGTTAGGGGTAGTAGGCCCTACCTGACAAGGTGTCCCTCTGGCTATTCTATTTTGGTTGCAGGAAGACAGATCTGGTATCCTGGGTGAAGCTGGATGAAGTTCCCATATGGTTAACAAGATGTTGATTCTGGAAGAAATAAACTTGATTAGAATTTTGAGGATATATGGTCTCACTAGGATACTGGACCACAAAAGCAGAAAAGTCCAGGTACCTGTAAAGTCTGCATTTTCCAAAAGTTAGTGGGAAACAGTATTCTTCTTCCAGTTACTTTATACTGTTGGTTAACTCTAGGGAGAGATTGTAATAGACAACGGAGTTAGGTATAAATTGCCAATCCCAGTTACTGTGTTAGAGGAGAGGAATGAGAAGAGGCATTGCCCTTTTTAGTTAAGCTACAGGAGATGAAAACAGATAAGTTTTTTTTTAAGGGGTGTCTGGCTTGCCTTCCCCCTAGCAATAAGCATCTGGGCTAGAGTTAGAGGGAACAGTTGGTTTTGACATAGACATTACTTAGCTTTGTTTCTTGAAGAGGTATTTCAGGGCTTCCAATGACTGGCACTCTTGCATTCTGTCAGATGTTTCTGGTGTTCCTGGGCAGCTGGCTTCACTCAGGATAAGTGCACCAAGCTGGAAATTCCTTTAACTTTAATAGCTGAGTGAGTGAACAGTATTACAGAGTAAGTTTCCTTTTATTTTGGCTAGAGTGAGGCTTGTTTTCTTGCCAAGTTTTGATCAGAACCTGGTTTCCAGGTCCTGGGTGAGGAAGGGTTGTCCATGGACCATTTCAAAGGGGCTAAGCTGAAGTGGGTTTTAGCCACCTCATTTGCTATTTCCCTTCTGGTGGGAAATGCTTAGCCCTGGCAGGATGGCATGTGAGTTTGCCAGTTCTCTCCAGGGTATGAGTGGAACAGGTTCTAGAGCAAGGGCTAAGAGGGATACCTGGGTTAAGCACATTCATTAACTACTTAGAAAATGAAGTTTACTAGGACTTTTAACAGGTTCAATATTTCTTTGCATGTGATCTAGAATAGAAACAATACCACCATAATCATCAGGTATAAATTCAGAGTAGGAGAGATATAGGTACAGTACTTAATACTAATTAATGCACAACTCAATGCATAAGTTTTCTTTGAGCTGCAATTAATAGATTTAAGTTCCAGGTTTGCAATACCTTACATGTTATTTCTCCATGGGAGCAGGCCATAACGCCAATTGTGTTTAAGTTATACTCACAGTACTCTGGTGATCATTGCTCCACTAGGTATGTCCTTCACACAACCAGCATGCTGCAGTACTGTTGACCTTAGAGAGAAGCTAGGAAAGTAGGCTCCAGTATTCCAATGGCCAGGTGCATAGCATCCTTTGGCACTCTGAAACAGTGCCTATCTGGGGGTGATATCCATTGTACATTTGGCTATATCGAGCCATTGTTGGCTGCTGCAGGAGTTTGAAACTGCAACGTAGTCTCCCTCGACTTCAGGAGCACAACCAGAGATGTAGTAGACACCTTTATTGTTTTAGGGGTCAGTGACCAACCTAGCCAATAACTCAAATGGAGAGGCAACCTGCAGTGTATTGAAGGTCTGGTTTGAATGCACAAGAGAATTTGACAATGCTGAAATCTATCTCTTGATTTTTATACACTTTTTAAACACTTCCAATGCAATGTGTAACATATCAAATGAACTTAACTTTTTACTACTTTGCTTCTTACTGCTACACTTTTACTAGGAAGATGTTAATTAGCAGGTATTTTACTTTAGCAGTACAGGAAAAACTACTTTTTCCATTTTTTAATGAAAACTGAAGATTCCCAAAGGAATCAAGATAATCTTTCGTTACCACCACTTGAATATGCAGATTGAGGTGGCTTCCAATAGGTTTCACTGCTATGAAGTTACTTTTTGCCATTAATATCAGTTTAGGTTTTTAGTTATTAATGGCTTCCTGGAATTAGCCATTTAAATGCTTCAGTTTAGAAGATGCTTTTACAAACTCTTTATGATTGACCACAACCACATTGACTGGTTAATTTACCTTAGATTACAATTAGCAACCAATGGAATTTATTTTATCCATTTTAAAGAGGGCAGATATACATTTCTTTAACTTATTTTCTTAACTCTTAGTTATAGTTTCTAGTAAGTTTTTACTTTAAGGCGAATTCAGTACCTTTATTAATGAAGCTACAAGAATTTTATTAGTAACAACTGCTAAGTTTTCTGCTTTTCTATCAGTTGAACCAATTCCACTTGTGATTTATACATTAAATCCACTTGCAAGACAGTATTGACATTGAAAGACTCATTTTTAGGTTACCTTTCACTGTTACCCAATTTGTAACAGGTGAACCCCACATTTGATTTCCTAGGCACAAGCAAGCTGACAAAGTTAAACACAGATTTCAAAGTTGAACACAAAGCACAGATTAAAACAGAAGAATTTTATACCTTTAGCATTTCTAGGGACTCTTTGATCTTAATTGATGACATATGAGGTTTTTTGTTTTCCAGGAGAGGTTCAGTAACCAGTTTGAATCCTGATCTCTATTCACACATTTATGGGCACAAATGAGTTTAAACTAATGGAAGTTTGAGTTGTATTTCTTCATTTCTTTAAGGAAACATGACATGAGATTTCTGGCGCTCAGGTCTATCTGTCCTCCTCTTTAACACTGGTTTAACTGGAATTCAGGGTCTTATCCAGAGGCTGCTCTCAGCTATACTGTGGCCACATGAACCAATAGTAGGCAAATTTTCCTGATTCTTGAGAAGACACTCTTATGGGGAGTTTACTAGTAGGCTAGAGACTATGCCCATTATTCTAGGAAGAATGAAGAAGTGCTTTTTAGTCAACTGATCTGGTGTCCTGGAGTCCCAGTCTGACTAAAACATTCACCACTCCAAACAATTTGGAGCTGATGCTCCGGTCTCAGCATCCTGAGAATTTAATCCAGACCCTTGCCAACAGGCATCCCTGTGTCCAACCTAGGTCTTGGGGGATGCCTGAAACCCTGAAGTTCAGACCAATGTGCCCAAGCCAGATTGGTGGGAGATGGAGCAGTTATCCAAACCGAAGTGTCTGAGATAAGTCCCGGAGGACGTTTGGTTGCTCTCTGAACAGAAAGGCCCAAGGAATGGGGATCGTTCAGAGTTTACTGTTCTGGTTCTCAGCACTCCTACATTCCAGGGTCCTGGGCTGACTGCACTGTTACCCAAACTAAAGCTCCTGAGATAAATCTCAGGCAATGTTTGGCTGCTCTCTGAATCGAAGTGCCCAAGGCTTCTTAGGTCTTGGGGGACATTCAGAGTTATTTCTCTGGTTCCTGCCACCCCGGGAATCAGAGCCCCTGCCACCGGGTGTTTCTGGGGCCATTCTGGACTTGAGAGACAGACCGAATAGATCAGGTGCCTTCCAAGCCACATATTGCTCCTTCCTTGAGAAGGGGCAGAAAAAAACTTCTTCCTATTCTTACATAGGTCTTAAAAAGCAGTCCTAGGGACTGGGAACTTCTCAGTTAGACCAGCCATCAAAAGGCCATTAAGTGGTTAGAGATCAATTGTTCTAGCTAACAGTCCTTGGGGCGCTGAGGCAACAACCTCCTCACTAGCAAATGCATTTTCAGTTTTGCAGTTTTCAAGATATTACAAAGCATTTTAACACAAACCTGTAATGAGAAGTTCAGTAGTAGGAAATAGGAAGATAAGACAAGAGTAAAAGTTAATTATGAGAGGAACCCTGGCCTGTGAACCCCCTGGGGAAGGGAACAACCACAGCATCCATCTTGACCCTGCTCACCGCCCTTTCCTACCCCATCCCAGACCAGGTAGCTGGGTGTGGTCAATGGGAAGGTTTGCAAAGGTATGGACAGTTGGGGAAGCACAAGCCCCTGGCTCTGAGTCATTGCTGCCATTGCCACCAAGGGGAGAGGACGGGAGAAGGCAATAGCCTCAGGGCAAACCTGCTTGGCTGCTAAAAGCTCTTGAAAAAGGAGCTTTACAGCACCCGGCACTCAGCTGGGGGACCTCTGTTTTGGCAGGGCCCTGCTTTGAGCACCTGCCCTGTACCCCAGCCCTCCCAGCTGGGGTGAGATCTCACAAGCCTGGGTGTGTGGCACAGACGCAGAAAGTTCCCATGCCCTGGCCTCTTCCCTCCCGGGATTACATCCCATGGGAGCTCATAGGTGAACCCGTTTAAAATGGATAACCAAAAGAAGGCATTAAACAGGCTGTAGGCCATAGTTTCACTCACCAATATCTCCTGGCTGGCTCACCAAATATGTTATCGATTTTGTCTAGGTTCTAGACTATGCTGCAGAAATGAATTTCAAGAGCACATTGGGTTAGTTCAGCTAGTAATTTATTAAGTTAGGGAGGGAAGAGAAATGGGAGAAAATAACAGATCATGGGTCTCTGGTAGAGAGGAAGGGGCTGAAGAGTGATAAAGAAGGCTGATTTGTAGACTACAATTTCCCATTATAGATTATAAATGCCTAGGTTTTATTTGCATGTTGATCCATGCAGGGGGAACACGGTGAGAACAGGGCACAGAAGCCAAGAGGGGAGAGCGCGGGAGAAAGTGGGAGAGAGAGATTTGACCTTTGCACTTGCTTTTTAAACCATTAATTATTCCACCTCTTTGCTAATGGCATGGGAGAAGTCCCAGCTGTTCGCTGTTTTGATTGATTACCCCACCCATCAATCCCCCAGAAGGGCCCAATTATAAGGCCCTTGGAGAATATTCTGGGCTTCTCCTGGTTTCCAGAGGAAACCTCATTCCAAATGGCAGGGATCTCATGAGGGTTTTCCAGCAGCCATCTTGGGGTATCGATATCCACATGGACTTCTTACCAGGTTCCAGATCTGTCTATTGATTCCCTATCTTACTAGCCTGTTTCATGCAGAGGGAATGGAGAAGGGAAGTTTCTTTTCCATGTGGAGGGAGGAATGACCAGAAGACAGGCTGGGTTTGATCCCAGTTCTATCAATTACAATCTGTGTGATATTGGGCAAGTTACCTATCTCTGCTTCCTCATTCTGCTTCCTCATCTGCAAATTGGAGATAATAATGGAACCTAAATCACAGAGTTGGGAGGAAGAGTACAAATGATAATGCATGGAAAACACTTAGCACAATGCCTGGCACAGGTTCAGTACTCAGGAAGGGTTGTTATTATATGAAGCATGCAGAGGACATGGGTAAAAGGCTAGAGGGAGTAGTTTTCAGAACTGGACAGATTAGCAAGGGGGAAGATGGCAGCCCAGAAGTCGGTGGCAGTGGGGTATACCTTGAAGGGTGGAGCACAGCTGTATTGGTCAAAACAAACAGGATACAAATATATATATTAAGAGATTTATTATGTGGAATGGCTCACGTGACTGGTAAGGCCAGCGAGTTCAAATGCTATAGGGCAGCCCACAAGCTGGAAACCCTGATAAAAGTGATACTAAAGTCCTTAGTCTGAATTCACCAGGGGAGGCTGCCTGCCTGGAAAGTCCAGCAAGAGCCAATGCTGAAGTTGAGTCAGGATTCTTCTGACCTTTGAAATCCTTAGTTTTGGCTTTTAGTACCTCCAGGTAATTGGATGAGGAGACTTCCTGCACTGCTGAGGGCAACCTCCTTTGTTCATTGTAAAGACAATCATCTTATTATAGATGCAAATCCCACCTCTAAATACCCTCTCATTAACAAGCAGGCCAAACAACTGGATACCATGACCTAGCCAAGCCACCACATGAAATTAATCATCACAACCGGGGAAAGAAAAGAGCAAGAATAGGGGAAAAAAAA